>CAOKZL010000592.1:3000000-3246829 GCA_948472985.1 Iguana delicatissima
CAGGCGGTTGGATCTGATGGCCCATAACACCCCTTCCAACTCTATAATTTTATGATTGTATGAAAACTGCTGTAATTACATCCTAAGGAATCCTGGGATGTGTAGTTTGGCCAGAGGCTCTGCAGTGCTCTGACTTAGAATTCTAAATGCCCCTTCTGAACTGCCAATCCCAGGATTCCATAGGATGGAAACATGACAGTTAAAGTGGAAAAATAGTGCAATAACTGTTTAGTGTGAAACAGGGTCAAGATTATGTCCTATGTCTGAACATGAAGGCCTGTTTTACTTTCACAGCTGATCAAATAATAAATTGAGTTATTTATATCCTGCTGGTCACTATTATGTGATATTGGCTAATGCATTCCACACAGTAATTCTAAATGAAACCCTTTAAAAAACTTTCTAAAAATAATAAGAAAACTGAAAAATGGATGGTATTTTTTACTTTAGGTACTCTCTTCCTTGGAAAGGTTAAGTTGATGTAGTTATTAAAGATTAAGTTGGTTGATTTTGTTGAACAAAGATCATTTCTTTCTCCATTTTGCTTGTCCACAGTACCTGTTCAAATACAAAAGAAATAAATGAAATTAAGGATGTTGGCCAGCAGCATAACAGGCTACAGCAGTGGTTCTCAACCTGTGGGTCCCCAGATGTTTTTGGACTTCAGCTCCCAGAAGCCCTGAGCATTGACCATAGTGGCTGGGGCTTCTGGGAGCTGAAGTCCAAAAACATCTGGGGACCCACAGGTTGAGAACCACTGGGCTACAGGAATACTCCTCTTAAAAATAAAACTAGCTTTGCAATTCACTACAATGTGCAGAAAGGCCTACATTACAACAGCATCCTTAAAAACAACAATATTATCTGAGCTGCACTACCTATCCATGTCTATTTAGAAGTACTACCAATGTTCAATGGGGCTTATTCCAGATAAGTGTCAGGGTGGCCATTAATTTAACCTAAACTGTACCCAGAATGTGATCTCGCACCCTAACAAGGTCACTGAAACAGAACTGTACTTTCCTGGATAGTAAATGTAAGTTTTAGTATACTGTGATGGCCACTTCATTGCACTGTGGACCTGAAAGTTCTTTTATGGTTCAGATGTTGATGTGAGTTGGAGATAATCTAAATTCATCTCTTGCACACTAAACTTGCTTTCAGCTCTAGCCATGGGTGAAATAGAGGAAGGCCTCCACCATCCTGAGGGCTGCATGCCAACTACAAAGTAAACTGGGATGTTTAGTTTTGTGGTTGATACTGGTTCATACCCATGCATTGGAAAAACAGCACATCTCAGCACTTCTGGTGCCTTTTTTTTCAACAGGATGATATTATATAGGGAGACAAAAAGAGACAGGGATGGGAATGAACAAGTGTACAGCCAACAACTTTTTTCTGAAACATTACAGTGGCCTACTGAGTTAAGATGAATAACGATAACAGTGTCATCTTGATCTTCCAAAAAAAATTTTTTTAAGGAAACAGAGGCTGTGAATGACACTGAGCATTTCTCTATTTCCTTTTAAAGCTTGGGAGAGCTACAGTACACAGCTAAATACAATTAAACATTCCAGGGCAGTTAAAACTGGAGCTGGAAGACGAACTTTGGATCAGTTTCAGGGCCAATCGTGCAGGCTGTAAAACCACAAACTTCCCAATTCCTCTTAAACACAAACACAACCTAGACTGGCTTACCCACTGCTCTGAGAGGTGTTCCTCTAAATAGCTCATAGAATTTGGAGAGGTACATGACCATACTGAGTTTATCAGGCTCCCCAGCAGACACCATCTCTTTCCCAGTAGTGACAGGAGGAATTCCAAACTCTCGTTCAGCAATGTCAAATGCCATCTGGTTGTTTCTAACAGCATCTTCTTCATTCAGGGAATCAAAGTCACTTGGGGGATGTAAAGGAAAAGTCACATCAGTGAAATGGAGATTGCTGCAGATATTTGAACAATATTTTTGTCTTGAATTATGCTCTTTCGTACTGCAGTATTTTATAAGAACCCCTTGGGAAAGTCAGCTTTGATTCTTCAAAAACGCTGTTGTGTGCCTTCAAGTCTTTTCCAAATTATGGCAACCCTAAGGCAAACCTATCACAGGGCTTTCCAGGGCTGAAAGTGCGTTATGCACCCAAGGTTTCCATGGCAGGGGTAAGGAATCAAACTCTGGTTTCCAGGACTGTAGTCCAACACTCAAAGCACTACACTATGCTGACTCTTACCACTTAATATCAAGAAGGAAGAAGTGAGTGGGAATTTTACAATTATTGCGCTGCCATAGCCTGTGTTAGGCCTGTCCCAAACTAGGCCTGATTTTCAGGTTTTTGCTGGTTGAGAAAAATGTCCCTCTTGGACTCCAAAACAGTCAGAGAGGTCACCAAATTGGCAAAATTCTGCCCACCAGCCACTGGATCAGTGCAGTTTGAGCCCATATTTATTTCTAGACAAGTTTTCAATTTTATGGCAGAGTCAAGTGGGCTGAGGGGTGGGCATCACAAACCACCCAAATCCAGTGGATGATGTATGCTGTTCATCCTTGTTGAAGAATGTAGGCCATTCAAAAGGGTGAAGATGACGTCCACCGCATGGCGTCTTTGCAACTCCCAGGAGCAGCTTCAGCCAAGATATCCAGTGAATGAACTACAAAAGCAGGACCAAAATTGGCTCTTCATTTTAAAATCCCAAGTTATATATTTGTAACAAGATTATGCCTGCATGCTTCCAAGTCCCTGGGCCAATTCAAACTGTGTTAGTCATCACTGACATCATACATAATTCCTGAATAGCAAATTTTCATAATGTAAATAACAAAGCTTACTGGCAATTATACTGAGAACCTCAAGAAAGGAAAGAAGCTTAGATGACCACAGAAACAAGACAGCCAGGACAGGGAAAAAGGAAACAGATAGTTCTCTATATGTGGCAGACAGGGGAAAGGCACATAAGAACAATTATTTTGCTGGGGTCCTGAAAAGCAGAGTTTGGACACTTAACACAGAAGTCAGTATATCGTCTGACACAAAATTTTAGAAATGTTTGTGTTGGACTGATTAATTTAGTACTGAAATAGTAAGGCTATATAGTCTTCCCTCTATTCCTCAAATACTATCTATTTTGTCCAATCTTGATAGCAGTGTCTTCCTTTAAAAATAACAACAACTTTCACTCCTACTAAAATAAATAAAAATGATACAGTTAAAAATCTCAAGAAAGCTTCTGAATATCCTTTACAGGCCAAGGACATCTGGGGCAGAAGAAGAAAAAAAAAAGCAAAGACAGACACACTGTTGCAAAACATACTTTAAAAAGACAAACAAATTCTCTAGCCTATACTTTACAAAGAACCTGGCACAGCCTGTAATTACCAAGCATTACACATATTATACAAACTTACATGAGGTCAGGTCTGAAGTGATGTATAATTGCACATAAGGCAAGGCCACTCCTCCATGAACTAGTGAGATCTGTGATACTAACATTTCTATATCCTTCTGTCTGTTTCTGACACCAGGTTAAAAGCTTATTTGGCCTTACATCAGATTCTGAAACAACAAATTGAGTCAAAAGTTATTGTCAGTTGTTCCAAGTTCCAAGCTCTCTTGTTATAAGTTGTGAAAACCATACATATGTACATACATACATACAGAATGTGCACTTCCTACCTTGCCTTGAAAGGCCAGTTGATCGTCTTATGGTGGTTGATCTTTCTAGAGGGCAAGCCTGCAGCTCATTTGTAAAGTACAAATGCTTCACCTAAGGGAAGAAATGCTGTTATTGTTATTAGCCCTTAAGTCAGCTTTGAGCTATGGTAATCCTATGAATGATATCTCCAAAAGCCCTGGTCATCAACTGTCCTGCTCAGGACTTGTGTACTCAGAACTGGGCCTTCTTTGATTGAATTAATCCATTTGTAATGTGGTTTTCCTTTCTACCCACCACCTTCCCAATACAATAACCACTGGTTGAATCCAACGGTCTTCTCTATAAAGTTTGAATTCTTGATTTCTCAATTATTCAGATTAATGGGAGCCATGCCAATATTCTCCTACCAAGGTAACAAGCTTGAGTACAATCTTTATTTAAATTTCTGATTCTACAAATAATCAATCCACCAATATAATCATGGAAATAAGGAAAAACTACATTTTTCTTCATAACCAATTTGACTGTTAAACTACAAATCTCCTAAGTATTTAGTGTATCTAACCACATTTTTAAATAAATAAATAAAATGAGAGATACAAGGGTCTTGTTTTTACAAACATCATGCATTTCCACAGTATTGTTGTATGTACCAACTACTTTATCATTTGCCCCTCAGCTTACCTGATGTGGACGGACACAGCTTGAGTTCAAGTTTGGATACCGTGTTGCAGGGTCAATGGTGTATTGGTCAAAGTTCTTAGTTATATTTTCAGGTGTTGTCTGGGGTAAGAGTCTATATACGTTTTCTCTGGAAAGTAAAAATAAAAGACTATGTGTTATTATGATGTGCATAGCAATCTCCTTAACTTCTGTGCTCCTGACTATATTTAGAACTTTGGCACCTTTTAATTCATTGTCTAAGCATGATAAATGTGTGGGGTGGGAACAGCAGCGACAGACATAAGTATGTCTTCCTGAGGCAGGAAATTATCTAGGAAGAAATAAAATGACATCATCTCAAATCATCTGGCTTTGATTTTTTTTCCCCTTCACTTACAAAACAACTTCTCCTTTAACCACAAAACTACACTGGATATAGTGTCACCCAACCATTATTAATCATCCAGGCTTCTATTTGCAACTGCACTATGTTTTTGTCATCCACAAACATGCTTTCTCAGCCCTTATCTGACCTCTATTTCAAGTCTAGACTCCTGACTTCATCCTTTGCGCAAATAATGCTGTTCCCAGCTAAAATTCTCAGCAAGCCTACCACTCACCCTAGGAATGGACAAAGATTTGCAGATGAAATTGTGCAGGTTGTGGAAGCAGAGCATGTGACAGTATCAAAAATACAGATGAGGTAGGATGGATGACAAGATTGTATGAGTGCATGAGATCTAAAGGGAAAGGATCAGATGAGTAGGGCTTCTGGAGAGCAACTGGGAATCTTGTACCTTTGGCCAAGAGAAAATATTACAATAATAGCTGCCCCCCAAATTGTGTGTGTGTGTATGTGTGTGTGTGCGCGCACACGTGCGCCTTCACGTGGCCTGTTGACTTCCACCGCAAAATTACTTAATAGTAAAACACTTAAGCCTATGAGCAAATAGAGCTTTTTTTTCTATCTCTAAACATCTCTAAAAATAGTGCTCTTGAGCAAAATATAGTGGTGCATGATCAGAACTTCATGAGCAAGCACACAACAAGATTTTCTCCTTCTTTTCTATGTCAGCTTGATTCTGCTGACAGCAGCTTTCACATCAGCTGCTAACTAGATTCCACCCCTTGTCCCTGTAACAAACGGTATGCACAGGGCCTCTGTCCTTATTCCATTAAAAGCTGCAACACAGACAATTAAGCGCCTTCCAAACATACAAAGGAGTCGCAGACAATATCACTGTGTATATACTTTCATTGGTTAAGCGTGCACCACCAACTTCTATTTGTCCTTAAGAGCTTTACACATTTTTTCTGCGCTGGTGATCGGAACTGGGGGATATTGGAGTTGCAGACAATATCACTGTACATAAACTTTTGTGTGCATGTTCAATATCCCCCAGTTCCAACCACCAGCGCAGAAAAAATGTGTAAAGCTCTTAAGGACAAATAGAAGTTGGTGGTCCATGCTCAAGCAATGAAAGTGGGGTCCTGGGGAAGACATGGGATCTTAGGACCAGGAAGCAGCACAGGCCCAAAATCTCTTTGTAACTGTGTGATGACCCTTCAGAGCATACTGGGGGGTGAGGAGGCTATGTTCAGGAATATCATCTTCTGTTACCATGATCAAGCAGCAGCCTGGCTTTTAGTAATCATTCTACAAAGTACTTCGGTAAGGCCCTACACCTGCTACAAAACAGAAGAAACATAATAGTAAGTGTTTGGTCATCTAAAGTAAAGACGGTGGGTAAAAAGCATCTGAGCTCAAAACCTAGGACGAATGGCGCTTGTCAAATTTCATTATATTATATGGAAGAGAGACGAAGAGACAATGTCTTACCTTTCTGCAAGAATATCAAGAGGGGGCTTTCCTTGTGCCCAACTTTTCACCATCCAAGCTGTGTCAAAAGCAGCCAGGAACCCTCTTGCACAACCTGTGCCCATTGGCCAGAATGGCTGTGAAGTAAGTTACATTTTAGACTTCTGACACTTCTGCATTCTCAAATTATCACAAAGCTCTTCCTGTTTTGTATTGTTTGTGAAACAGCACAAATTATATACGTATATACTACAAATCAACAACTCCTTCAATACAGACACAAATCATTCTTCCATTCACATGCCCTTACACAATGAACGGGGAAGTATTTGCTGAAAACAATACAGTGTGTCACTATTGCCTGGAGAACGGGCACATTCCCACAGAAAACAGTGGAGTTCACTGACAGGCATTACTTGTTCAGACATTGGCAGAATGTAAGTAATTCTTGTTTGCTGAAAAAGTTGTTCAACATTAAACTAAAGAGTAGAACCACTGACAGAGCATACAGATATTCTCTTTATTTGTTTAAGGCTGGCTGCAATAGGTAAATTCTAACTCTTGTTTTGATCAGAATGAATATTCAGCCCTTCATGGTGCTTTCATTAACCAAATCTTTTACTTCAGTTTGGGATGGGAGTTTACAGCCAACAGGTTAAGTTCAAACATTCAAAATCCAGAATGCTCTTTTCAGTAGAACAGAAAATGCTCCACAAGCTCCAACATTTAAGTTAGATGCTGTGTTTCTAGTTCTCATGAGAGCACTTCTTTGAATATGGATTGGTGGCAAGCTCCAAAGTATTTCGTAGGACAAAATGATATTCTGAAACATGCAAAACAACTCGCGCAACCACACTTTTACTCTACCTCTACTAGACTGTCCCCAACAAGAGCCACTAGCAGCTGATGCCTGTGTCTCTCGTATCAATGCAGCATTTTCAGAGGCATACATGGAAGTGAAATCAAACATGGCTACATCTGGTTGCCCATAGTGATTAATTGCAAAATCCAAGGCAGGCAATTGGTAATCAGTTGCAAAATCTGCAGCTTCTCTTGCATAGGACAATAGATTGTCTTGGTCTACATTTTCAGCACAGAGTAGCATTTCTGTGTCAATATAATCCTAAATGGAAAGACAGAACTGTATTATTAGAGATCTTTAGAAATTTCCATGGCATAATATAGACCATCTGAGTTTATGGAAGTCTATGGAACAGTTTGAGGTTAAAATAAGATATATATTATATTATTAGGTTGCTTTTTTTTAAAAAAAAGTTTGTATCAACAAAGCAACATATTTTATGCTACTTTGCACATTTGAGAGATAGTCAGCACCCAAGTAACAAATTGATTAAACTTAACTTTCTCTTTTAAGTCAGGATCTTTATTTAAAAACAAAACATAGCCCATAATTTCATTACTATAAAGGTAAAAGGCTTCAACATATTTGAATAAAGGACAGATGTGTCAGATTATTACAAAGCATATTGCCAACTTGTTGAAATGGACCAATTTCATACAGTTCAACTTCTCAAAAAGAAAAGACAGTCTTTTCTTTATTTAGCTTTATGACAGAGATGAATATTAGTTTTCTTCTTTAAAAATGACAGTGAATGAAACTGAATCATGTCACTACACTAGCAATTTGCATAACTCTTTATCATTATTCATGTACTGTTTCCTTACTCTTCATGCAAAACATGGAAATTAAAAGCATGTATGAGTACTTTGTGCTGAAGGTTTGAGTGGTACACATCTCTACAGTGACTAGAATTTGGATGGAAGAATCCACTATGGTTTATTGGCCTGGGAAGGTCATTCATACCCCTCCCCTTCTGTGTCCAGCTTGTGTGAACTAATCTTAATTTCTAAGGGCTACGTTTAACACATAGCATGAAGCTTAAGATCACTCGTTTTGACACTAGAGCAGGGGCAAACAAATGACAGTCCATGGGCTACACATGGCCCTTGATGCTCCCCAACTTTTGTGGCCCATGAAGCTCCTCAATTTAGTTTTAAAAACTGTGTGTTTTTCCAGCAATTCCTCCCCCAAACCATGCAAAAAGCCCCCAGACACATGAAAATACACAAAAAATTTCCCACCCCACTCCTTGTAAGCACCCCAGAATCCCATACTACCCTTAAATACATTCATTTTCCTCTGAAATCCCTCTCAAAAATAGTTACAGGAAATGGGATCCTGGCCTACACAAAGTCGCCCAGCCCTGCTTTAGAGTAAGGTCACACAAGCCCAAACCAGATTAAAACCAGTGCATGTGGGGCATATGTTAAACTTCTGCAATTTGATTTTTATTTGAGTATCCACCACACAGAAAACCATATTGGGGGCAGTGTATTGCAGGCGGGGGGGGGCACAGGGAAGGTGTAATTCTAACCAGGAGTACAGCTATTGGGGGGGGGGCAAATGGAAGGCCTTACCCTCCTCAAGTGAGAATTCTGCCTTTCCCAAATGAAATTTTCCTTCTATCCCAAAATTTCTAGCATTGCAAAGAGTGAGACATTGAAAATTGTTCACACCTAGAACCCCTACATCTGCTGTATTCTTTGTTAAATTCACAGAGCTATATCCTTGATGAGGAAGGTTCAAACTTCCCACAGCTAGCCCAGCAGTCCCTACCTCAGCTGGAGCCAGGCCAGTGTAAAGAGTGGCCCCAGCCTTCATGCCGCACATTTTACTCAGTGCATAGTTGGACTTTGAAACCACAGTTTCCTACAACCTATGAAACTGTGGTTGAATTTATCCAGGAGAAAAGTTCAGGATCTCTACAAAGGACATAAAAGGAAAGTGTGAACCCACATTTGCATACTTACATTAATAATGACTCCCTTTTCCAGAAGACTCTGCTTTTTTGCAGTCATCACAAAATAGTGAGTGCTATCTTTATAGTAAACAATATTCTCCAGGTCAATTCCTAGGCAGTAAAGCAAACAAATAAACTACATTTTCTTGAAAATATGGTAAAAAAAAAAGTACATGTCAGGAAGAGGAAGAAAAGAGAAAACAGAAGGGTCACTTAGAGCATGGAAATTTCTTCCTTATTTACTTCCCTACCACACTACCAACCTGAATACTCCCAAACCTGTCTGATTTCAAAAGCTAAGCAAGGTGAGACATACTTAATACCAAAGGTACTTCCACAATACACAGTTATAGCACTATGACTCTGTTGGAAAAATTACCAGCATTCTCTCTCCCCGCTCCATATTGTTATTAGAAGAGATGGGCAATAGCAAGATAGGGCCTCCCTTTCTGTTGCATGCCAGATCTTCTCCATTTGCCTTTCTCTGTCTTTTATTGCATGATCATAAATACCTTTGGTGCTCAGATCATGTGACCCAGGACAGTTGCTTGGGTCATCGGTCTTATAAAAGTTAAGACCTCCCTCTCTGAAAAGATCTCTCTCTCTTTGTTCTCAATGGCTGCTTTCCCTGAACTCTTCGCATGCTCCGAGTTTGAGTCCCATCAAGGAGGATGGTGAGTTAAACTGAAGAATCTCCTATTCACTAGATTAGACAGGTAGCAGGCTCTCTCAATACAGATGTAAATGAAGAGTCATTAGTAAAGTATTTAGTCTTTTATTCAAAGCTACCTGCGTCTGTGTTTATTCCAAGTACCAGTCTGAAGCCACAAGTCATTAGATAAAACTTCTACCGCTTCTCTGTGTGACTTTGCTAAATGAAGATTGGATCCTGACAGGTTCAGTCTCATTTTCCCCAACAAATAAGGGTTATGGGCCCAGAAGAGAAGTTCTTTGTTTGATGACCACGTGGCACCTGGCCGGCAGAGACTGACCGATTGAACAATGGCTTCTAATCCATTGCTTACTATTGAAAAGTTAACTGGTAGCAATTACCGAAATTGGTCTTGGAATATACAAATGCAATTAACTACAATGGGACTGTTTAAAGTTGTGAAAGGACAGCGGCCCACAGAAGATAGGGAAAAGCAGAAATTTGATGAAGATGATGAGAAAGCAACTGCTTATATTTGCCTAGCAATTGATCCAAGCATTGTTTATCACATCAGAGACCTGAAAAGTGCTAAAGAAATAGGGGAAAAACTGAAGAGATTATTTGACTCTCCCAGTATTGCAAAGCAAAGTGGTATTATAATCAGACTTACAAGAATGAAATTGTTAAATCCTAGATTTTTGAAAGAACATATTAACACTTTCATGACTATGGTATCTGAATTGCAAAGTGCTGGATAAAATCTTTCAGAACCTGTGAGATTGGGAATGTTTCTAGGAAGCTTGCCTGAATTTTTTGAGCCCATAATTGATGCTCTACAAATTAAGGGAGATGTAAATTTGGAAACTGCTATTGCTGAAGTTATAGAATATCAAAATAGGAAAAATTTGAGGAATTTTAAACCTGAAGCAAGAGCTGCTAGAAAAGAGTTTACTCAACTTGCTGAGGAGAATTTGCACATCAAAGAGTCTTCTTCACAGAGAACAAATAGCCACAAAATTAACATATCAAAATTTCAGGGGAAACATCAGGAACACAAACCCAGTGATAAAAGTGGTTTTAACTCTAAGAAGAAATCTTCTGCAAATTTTAATGTTGGTCTAATTAATGAACAATTGCTCAAGCCTATGCAAAATCAAAAAGAAAACATAATTGTAATTGACAGCGGTGCTACTAGTCATTACTTTAATCGGAGAGAAATGTTTGTAAATCTTGATACAAGCATACATTTTCCTGTTTATTTAGCAAATGGCCAATCAGTGGTTGCAAAAGGGAAAGGGACAGTTCTTTTGCAAACAAAACTTGGCGCCAACAGGATAGAGACTTTAAGAATTCATGATGCTTATTTTGTCCCAGATTTAAAAGTGTCTCTTTATAGTGTCAGAACAACTACAGCGAGAGGAAATAGAGTTATTTTCAAAAAGGAAACTTGTTTTGGTCTCCATGGCAAAAATTTAATTTTTCGAGGAATCCTAAATGGTGACTGTTACCAAATGCAAATTTTGGATTCATATGCAAATACTGTGATCCAGTGTAATCACAAAGACTGTTTAAATTTATGGCATCGCCGATTTGGGCACAGAAATGTACAATGCATTCAGAGACTGGCTAATCAAGAACTTGCTATAGACTTTAATTTTAAAATATGCTCTAACAATGAAAGATGTGAAAAATGCTTAAGGGCAAAAGCTGTCAAAGTTTCACATCCGCCAGTTACTGAGAGACAATCCACCAAACCACTAGACCTTTTATATACTGATCTTTGTGGTCCATTCAGCCAAAAGTCTGCAGGTGGAAATTCTTACTTTATGACTATTATTGATGATTTCAGCAGATACACATACACTTACCTTCTCAGAGAGAAAAGTCAAGCTTTTGAGAAATTCAAGGAATACTTTAATCTTGTCTCTAATAGATTTGGCTACAAACCTAAAAGCCTACGCTCTGACAATGGAAGTGAATTTGTTAATGCAGAGTTTGATGAGTTTTTTAAGGAACATGGCATTGAACATCAAACTACACAAGTTTACACTCCAGAACAGAATGGAGTGGCAGAACGAATGAACAGAACTCTCAAAGAGATGGCAGTCACAATGCTTTTAGAGGCTAACATGCCTAAACGCTATTGGTCTGAAGCTATTATGACTGCTACATATTTGTGCAACCGTCTGCCAATTAAATCCAGAGATGCAACTCCATTTCAGTTATGGAATGGGACTAAGCCCAAAGTGAATCATCTCAAAGTTTTTGGAAGTAAAGCATATACCTACATTCCCAAACAGAAAAGAGACAAACTTGACTGTAGAAGTGAAGAGGGAATTTTTGTTGGTTATGCTAGAAATGGTTACAGAATTCTAAATCCAGATGGGCGTACAATAAAAGTAACAAATGCTGTTTATGTTGATGAAAGGCCACAGCCCAAATCTAATCCAAACCAAGATGTCTATCCAGATTTGTTTGCAGTGGAAGGAGACTCCCACCAGCAACCAGAGTATGTGACACTGTACAATCCTCCAGATGTCTTGCATCCAGAAGGGGCTACAGATGTGGTGATCCAGCCAGAGGACGCGGAACCGGACGGCGCTCAAGGAGCAGACCCAGGTGTCCAAGTCCAGGTAAGAAGATCTGAACGCATCAACAGAGGCGTACCACCTGATAGACTGTCTTATCTAGCCACAGAGAAGAAGATTCCACAACCCTCTGACTGGCAAAAGATCAAGGGACTACCAAAGTCAGATTCTCAAAAGTGGGTGGAAGCTGCTGTTGAAGAGATGCAATCTTTATATAAAAATAAAACATGGACTTTGTCAGAATTGCCAAAAGGAAAAAGGGCAATTGGCTGTAAATGGGTCTTTACCACAAAGCAAGATGCAGAAGGGGAAATTCAGAGATATAAAGCCAGGTTAGTGGCAAAGGGATTCACACAACAATTTGGTGAAGATTACAACGAAATTTTTGCCCCTGTTGCCACACACACAACTGTGAGAACTCTCCTAACTGTTGCAGCATCTAAGAAAATGCATGTCCAACATCTTGATGTTAAAACAGCTTTTCTTTATGGACAATTGGATGAGGAACTGTACATGGAACAGCCTCCAGGATTTCAAGTTCCTGGGAAAGAGCATCTTGTATGCAAATTGAACAAGAGCATTTATGGCTTGAAACAGGCTGCCAGAGCATGGAGTGAGAAGCTAAGCCAACTTCTTATCAAACAAGGCTTCACTCCAGGCACTGTTGACAAGTGTGTTTACAAAAGATTCAGAAACAATAAATGGACTTATATTGCATGTTATGTTGATGATTTGATCCTGTGCAGTCAAGATAAAGCAGATAGTGAGGAGATAGTCAACAATCTCAAGAAAGAGATAGACATCAAGAATTTGGGAGACATCTCACACTATCTTGGAGTACAAATAGAAAGAAGCAGTGATGGAAGCTTCTATCTTAACCAGAAACAGAAGATAATAGATCTTCTGGACTGCCTTGGACTAAAGGATGCCAATATTGTGGCAACCCCAATGGAAGTGGGTTTCTTAAAGGACACTAAGAAATGTGAACCCTTGAAAAATGGAGACAAGTATAGGACTGCAGTTGGAAAGCTCCTATACATTGCTAATTTCACCAGACCTGATATTGCAAATGCTGTTGGTATCTTATGCAGAATGGTTAACTCTCCTACTGAAAAAGATCTCATTGCAGTGAAAAGAGTTGCCAGATATTTGAAAGGAACTGCAGATTACAAGCTGATGTTGCCAGCCTGTGATCAACCACGACTGGTTGCCTATGTGGATGCTGACTGGGTTGCAGACCTAGCAGAGAGAAAATCAACCAGCGGAAACCTGATCTTCTATGGTGGAGGAGCTATAAGCTGGTCAAGTAAGAAACAATCTACAATTGCAGATTCTTCCACAGGTGCTGAGTGTGTTTCTGCAAAAGCAGCATGTGATGAAATAAAGTGGCTGCATAACTTACTTCTGGACTTAGGCATAACAGAGCCCAAGCCAACCATTTTGATGCAAGATAACCAAAGCTGCATCAAACTTTCTGAAAGTGAGAAGCCACTCAAGAAGAACATTGACATTGCTTTCCATAAGGTGCAAGAGATGTGTCGCAATGGAATTGTTCAGCTAGAATACTGCAATACAGAAATGATGCTTGCTGATATCTTACCAAGCCTCTACCAAGAGACCAGTTCCAGAGACTACGAGAAGGCATGAAGATCCTCGATGTTGGTCCAAGAGAAAGAGAAGGGGACTGTTGGAAAAATTACCAGCATTCTCTCTCCCCGCTCCATATTGTTATTAGAAGAGATGGGCAATAGCAAGATAGGGCCTCCCTTTCTGTTGCATGCCAGATCTTCTCCATTTGCCTTTCTCTGTCTTTTATTGCATGATCATAAATACCTTTGGTGCTCAGATCATGTGACCCAGGACAGTTGCTTGGGTCATCGGTCTTATAAAAGTTAAGACCTCCCTCTCTCTGAAAAGATCTCTCTCTCTCTTTGTTCTCAATGGCTGCTTTCCCTGAACTCTTCGCATGCTCCGAGTTTGAGTCCCATCAAGGAGGATGGTGAGTTAAACTGAAGAATCTCCTATTCACTAGATTAGACAGGTAGCAGGCTCTCTCAATACAGATGTAAATGAAGAGTCATTAGTAAAGTATTTAGTCTTTTATTCAAAGCTACCTGCGTCTGTGTTTATTCCAAGTACCAGTCTGAAGCCACAAGTCATTAGATAAAACTTCTACCGCTTCTCTGTGTGACTTTGCTAAATGAAGATTGGATCCTGACAGGTTCAGTCTCATTTTCCCCAAAAGACTCCACTTCTCCTGCCATGCTGCATCCTATGGAATTCTGTAGTTTATAGTGAGGCACTGGAACTCTCTGGCTTAGCATTCTAAATACCCCGCCCTCAACTGCAAATCTCAGGTGTCCACAGAATGGAAACATGGGGAAAGTGGGGTCATACTGTACCTCTTCAGTGCAATAGGGCCTTAGGATAATTGTCAGAGACCTCCAGGCCAGGCTAGGAAACAGTCCTGCCTCAAATCTTGGGCCATTTCCACACTGGACTGGACTGTGGAATCCTGGGGTTTGCAGTTTCAGGAGGGACCAGCCCCTCCCGAAACTGTAACCCCCAGGATTCCATAGGATGTTCCAAGTGGAATAATAGCGCTATAACAGTCCAGTGCGGAAATGGCCTTGGTGAATCACTGCTGCCAGCCAGAGTTGGCCTAGACGGAGCAAGAGTCTGACTACGTATCAGATAGCTGCTTCTGTTCCAGTATACTTAACATTCAGTAAATACGGCAAAAACTTGTTCTATTATTGAAAGTGCACAGTCAAATTTTATCTCCTCGTAATTCAAGGCATGCTGTGAATCACAGTTGATACTCCAGTCATATTGTGACACTAGACCATCAAATTTATGGCTTACACTTCAACAGTGCTTTCGGGGATTTTCAGGGATTTGTTCACACCCTCTATGATGATGACAAACAATAATGAAAACAGAGCTTGTGTCACTTTTGAGTCTAACAAGTTGATTGCAACATATGCTTTAATTGTCACAAGTTCCAGACCATGTCTACAAAAGCTTATGCCATCATTTTTTTAGGATGAAATATGAATATGTCCTTCCACTATCAGAACAGCATTTATTAGTGGAGCTTATTCTTTTCCTTGCACCATTCCATAGGAGCCCAAGATCTGCTCTGAAGGGCTGGAGGCACCGAGCTTTCTCAGTGAAGATTGCAGGGGCAAGCAGAGGAGGGGCAAGATCCAATGCATAAGCAGCAACATCTGCTAGCATCAGCGGGCCAGAATTCTCCTGGGGCACTATATCAGCAGAGGAATTGCTGCACAATCAGTTGTGCTTTCTCAGAGGTGGCCTCAGTATGCTCCAATCACTCTGCAATCAGTACTGCATTTGTGGGGGAGGATCTATTCCACTGTTGTGCAGCAAATGAGCTCAAGGCTGTGGCACACGTACATAATCAATTACACAACTGTGGGATCCAGTGTAAAAATGCTGGTATATATTTATTATTGGTGCTATGATATACAAATGCAGAGAGAACAAAAGAAATTTGCACTATCCTAGATGTTGCAATGTTTTATAATTTTATATGTTTTTTATGTTTAATTGGTTTTAATTGTTTTACATGGTTTTAATGTCTCTAACTTGTTGATGGAAGCTGCCTTGGGTCTCACTCTGAGAAAAAAGCAACACACAAGTAAAACAAACAAACAAACATATTGACCATGGTCTTGCAAGACTGTACAGGTTTGGACTAACATGGCTTCCCAAATGAAAATACTAAATGTGTGTAGCCATATTTACCACAAGCATCAAAACTTGTTAGGTCAGCCTTTCCTCTTCTCCAGGTTCCAAAACACAGGGTCACACAAAATAAACATTTTAAGAATCTACACAGCGGTAAAGCAGTGTCATCACCAGAACCAACACCAGCTTAAAACATCTTAAGAGACCAGTTAAATGCCGCATGGGTGATGACACAGGCAGAACAAAACAAGAGCTGTAAAAGCACAGCTGACCTTCCTTGTAAGTTGGCAGTGTGCATGAACTGACGCAAGCCTATCCTCACACCTCTTCATTTCCTTCCTTTCAAAAATTTTTTCACAAGACTGAAAATCAGCTCTCCGCCCAGTTGGCTATTTTGTCAGTCTTAAAGACTTTTGAGGATAGGTTTCTCGTGCAAGGCATATAATAATATCCACAGCGTTGTGTAATGCTTGACTTCAAATATAATATTGAAATAAATTTGCTTAGCAGAAAATACAGTGAAGCATGTTCACCGAACAGTATCTGAACTCACACAACACATGAAGTTTCCACATGTCTTCCCCCTGTTCCTGGCTCAATATCAAATGGAGATGCAATTTGAATGACATGTGAAAGATCTAGCATTATCTTAGAAAACGGAAATGGCATTATGAATGCTTACAACCCTCTGTGGATGTATAGTTGATTCCTAGATTTTTATCTGGGAACTAGATAGATCCTACACGTATAAGATATCACTGCACAGAATGCATCTAGATGAGCCATCCTCATGTGAATGGCCACAGTACTGACTCCATGCATATGGACTGGTGCAATTTCGTGGAGTATCTCTATCTGTTTTATTCTCACATTAAAAAAAAAGAAAAATGTCAAAAGCTTTCTCTTTTCAGCAATTGAGATTCAGAGAGTTTTTGCACACTTTCCAATGATTTTTCACATTTTGAGTTTTTTTAAACAAAAAAAAATTCAAAAACATAGCAACCTTTCTCTTCAAAAAACAGGGTATTTTGTACAAAACACTGTTTTTAATGCCAAATATGTTTTTCAGATATCCCAAGGCTTCTGCACAAAACAAGGTGAGGTTTTTTTGGGTTAAACATTTTCTCAAGAGCAGATTTTGAGATACTATGAGAATATTTGTTGTTGAAAATGAGAAAGATTGTAATTATTCCTTACATTCCCATTCATGAGTAAATCCCAAGGATGCTTGATTAAATATGCACAAGATAGAACTGCAAAACGTACATTACAGGCATTAAGGATGGAACTGCAAAATGTACACTCTAGGCATTAAGAAAAAGTTGTTTTAGCTGTCCTATCTAAAATGTTTTGACAGTTTTTAAGCAAAATCTTGGGAGCATATCTACGCTATCCAGTAATACCATTTTCATACCACTTTAACTGTTGTGGTTCGATGTTGAAGAATACTGGGATTTGGAGTTGGTGAGTTTGAGTCATCTGCTAGGCTCAATAGCAGTAGCGTTGTAAGCTAAAAAAGTAAACTAAACTAAGTAAACTAAAACTTTCTGGCAGAGAATTCTAAATTCTCCATCAAATTACAGATCCCAAAATTCTGCAGGATGGAGCCATGGCAGCTAAAGTAGTACTGAACTACTGTAACTCTATAACAAGTAGAGGCAGTTAACTGCAAGGAGTCCAGGGCCCATTTCCCCCGACTTCTAATATGGGGTTCTGGGGTACTTATCACCAACTTTTTATGTGATCATATGTGTTTTTTAAGAGAGGGGATTTCTGCATGGTTTTGGGACAAAATTGCCTGCAAAATTATAAAATTAAAATTAAAATTAACTAATTATAATTATAAAACTAGAAATTACTCTATAAAACATATGCAATTACTGACACTGTGCCAAAAGTGATGCTGGGACATAGCTGTACGTGAATAAACCTGCTGCTTCCACTCAACAATAGGAAATCAGCAAATTTCCCACTTAATAAATGATACATGCTTGCTGTAAGTTAGTTAAAATCTCTTATTGAATTCTACCAAGTTTAAAAGACAAAAGATGACCCACCTGTTTCTTCTTTCAGATCCTGGAAGAATTTCTGATTGAAGATGAAAGCAACCCCGCTGATCTCCTCCACCTTAGCTTCTGCAGTGGTATTTCTATTTATAAAATTGGCAGTGATAGCAATAGCCAGCTTTCCACGAAATTCCTTCCTCCTAAAGCCTTACCAAGGAAAAAAACCAACATTGTCTGTCAGTCTAAATAAAGGATTTTCAGAAGCTTATGACTAAAAATAAAACTACCCTTCACAATCCAACATTTTGTTGATCCATTTGTTTAACAGCTAGTTGATGATAGTATGCACGGACAAACCTGAAATAATATCTAGCAGAAAGATTCCTAGTCATAGCACTTTGACCCAGATATTATTTTGGAGCTCAGTTAGTAAGTTGTTCACTTTTCCTAGAAAAGAAGTCCTCTGCATAATGTTGCCATCTCCTGCTTTGACTACTGTACGTTTCTTCTTTTCTTGTATTTATCCATTACACATCCTACTAGGTAAAACCATACCAGTTAGTTATCAGGTCACACTTCAGTTCCTTCCTCCCCTGGCCTTTTTTCTCCTTTCACATCCAAAGTCTGTACTTACAAGTCATTCCGTGGCTTTGCTTTTTCCCAAAAGCTCTCTTTTACTGTTTTTTCACTACTCCAGTGCCCCCTTCAAACCTTCCAAGCCAAGGCAATCTGTTCTCTTTTACTTCCTCTTAAACTTGTTACTCCGCCCATGAAACATTTTGTTGCCAGTTTCATTCATCTTTCAATTCCCACTTTAAATATTTTCTTTCAGTTGATGTCTTTTGTTCATAATTCTCTATACAGAAGGTGGATATTTCACACTACATTGGGGCTCAACAACAACAACAACAAAGCTCATATGCATAAATTGTCTCCCTCTCTGTAAAGAGTAACTTTTTTTAATGGAGAACTGTCATGATAGGATGGAACAGCTGCTCAATCTTTCCTCTTTCTGTTGTCTGTCTATTCAAGAAGTCTACAAATCTTGTGCGTGTGTTGATGGGACGTATACAGGGAACCTACACAACTGAGCACTGTGTACATGCCGAATCACAAATAGCTTTACCACTATGAAGCTGCTAACACTTTTATTCAATCTTTTCTGCAATAATCATGTGAAAGCGATGGAAGGGATATGCTTTCTTATATTCTCGAAGCACATGATTCAGACACGTACTGGGCAACTACTATTCTGAATAGATCTCTGAAAGGTGTCCAATCCTTGTGTAAAGACACACATCTCCATTTTTGTCCTTTGCTTTTAGTGTTTCACTAGCACTTTTCATTGGAAAATGGTCTCCCTCTTCCTCATCCTTCAACTTACTCCTGTCCATAAAACTGCTGCAAAAGCAAGTGTCTGTTTTTCTGCTTAGCCGAGGCTGATCCATCTGTGCAGCTGTGTGCACATAATAACCATTCAAGTAGCTGTATTGTGCTGAAGTGGGTTTAGCTCTCTATAAAGGATCACCCTGTAAACTGCTAACGTGCAGTCTAGCACTACTTGATCAACAGAATTAAAATGCATCTAATTAAAGCCAATGGGTGCATACATACATAATTAGGTTAGTTCATGTGATATGCTTAGCTAGTGTCTCATTCAGAAAAGCCAACTCAGGGGATTGGGATATTACATAATTATTATTTTACAGCTATTACAGAAGGATCCTTCCTTCGTCTCCTCCCAGTTATTTATACTCTCTCAAGTCCCTTTTCCAAAATGACCACTTGAAAACACTCATGTATTTCTAAAGTAACCGTTCAGATAGCTTCCTCAAACATCTGACAGGTGACATGTGTGTTGAACGGAAAAGAGAGATGTATGAATTATAAATCAATGACAAAAAAGGTATAGTCTTTCTGACCAAATTCATCATAAAATTCACAGAACTTTGTGCCAGATATTATTGTGCAGTTAAGCAAAATCCACAAGCATGTGACAATGAGCACCCTAAGAAATAAGCAGGCTTTTTACTATAGATATTCTGGCTGAGTTGGTTTTTAGAATCATGTACAACATACCTTCCAAAGAGTTCCTGCGGCCATCAGCACCAATAATGACATCAAATTCATATTCTGACAAAGGATGATCCATTGGCAGAAATTCAGCACGCCAACCTACTTCTGAAAACAATAAGACCAGTCAGCAATATGCAAGCAGCAAAAACTGACAAACCTAAACCATGTTGAGAAAAGCCAATACTGTTTGGAGAAAGTCCCCTATTCCCTAGGGATAAGGAATAATTTTCAGTTGGTCTAAACTGTCAAAGTGAAATTGATTTAATATGAAATTCCTCGACCAAAAGGCAGAGCAGAATGCAATTATCCTTTGTTCAGAGCATGTTCTCCCTTTCTCTAAGTACTGTAATTCAGTTCTGAACCCCAAACACATGTGAGATAGGAAAATGCAAGCAAAAACTGCACATTTTGGAGGCAAATATGTACAGTTTTGGAATGTGATTTTTTTTCTTTTAATTGCAGAAAGCAGGACAAACTAAGGACTGAACATCTACAAAATTGACCCATGACATGAAACAGTTTGATATATCCACTCATCCCTGCCCACTCTAAGTTGGTGGTTTCTTTGTCAGAGGAACAATTAATTCACTCTGGGTTTTAATATGGACTTAGAACTGCCACATTGGGTATCTCCTTTAAAGTTCAAACAAAAAACTAGAGTGGATTCACTTGTTCCACTGAGATAGATGCCAACAGCTACCATAGCATACTTCCAGGAATCAGCACCAGTAACACTTGAGATCCATCAAAGGCTATGTCATTATCACTATCATCTGTTGTTGTTGACCATCAATGTGCATTGACAATGGGTCTAAAGAGCTCCGGGTAACCAAAACACATTTGTCACATTCAGTATTGGCAGATGAACATCATCAACAGGATGATTTCATGCTGGGCTGCAATTCATTAATTTTTACTATCAAATCCCACTATTTATGCCCAAATATGATAATTTTCTGAGGAGGCAACAATCTCCTTTTTGCTCATAGACTTGGATGCATTCTTAAAGTCTTTGGGGTAAAATCAGGCTGAGTCCCAGTAGGTACTGACCTTTGAGAGCAGGTGTTTGGCATAAAGTTAGCTAAAATGTCAATGTGAAAATATACAAAAGGGAGGAAAACATATACCTAGTGTGGTTATATGTGCTGTCTTAGATCTTTCAACATATGGGCTTTTTAGTTGCTGTTGCAGTTTTTAATAATACTTACTTTGATTCTCTTGATCTTCAGGAGGTTCTAGAACTTTCACAAACTCTAAATTCACATGGATTTCAACTCCCAACATCAGTGCAATCTTGAAGAGGATAAGCTGAAGCTGTCTAATGCCTACCAAACAGAAATGACATAACAGTTGCTCTTTTAGGATATATTTTATTCAACATTTGAACATGGTTTCCTCACAAAATTCTGATGGAGGAAGAACTACTACTTCTTTTAATACAATGAAGAACTTTCAGAGGCAAATACAGATCTTTGCTGCTATATTCTATGGAAAAAGGCAGATCAAGCATTTTGTTTTCTTCATCAAAAATAAAGGTTGTTTCTGAATGAACTGCCAAGGTGTTTTGCATGAAAAAACAAAAATCCTTCAAATAGAAAAGACACAGATTTGACACAATTGTATTTTTGACCAAACAAAAAATAGACAACGTCTATATAATAAACAATTCTGTGGAATGGCAATATTTATTTATTTGCTATTTTTCTAAGCCACCTTTCCTCCAAGGAACTCAAGGTGGCATACATGGGTTTTTCTTCTCCCCATATTCCGCCCACATCAACTATGTGAGTTTGGTTGTCATACAGTAGAGACTTGAACCTGGATCTTCAAAGTCCCAGTGTAATGCTCTAATCATTATGTCATCGTGACTCTCAATACATGCAAATTAACACACACACAAACAATTTGTACTTTAAAAGTGAATTTAGTAGGTATATGAAGAAACTGCTACTCATTTGTGGAACAACTGGACTTGATGTTATCAATTATGGCAACTCAGCATTAACTGCTTCATTTATATTATTATTTTCTGAGAATATAGCACACTGAAGTCTTGATTGACATAAGAGGATTAGCACAAATGGTACCTTTGGTGCTTAAAGTCCATGTACTAATCACCGACATTGAATTTACCAGCAGAGCCAGAATAAGTTTTATAGGGAAAATCTACAAAATGGAAATCCTTTTTTTTTAATGTAACATTTTGTAGTGCAATCTTATTCATACATATGGTTAACTGTACATATGAATTCTGTCAGCTTAAGCTTGATGAAAATGTGAAAGAATACTTTGGCATCTAGGATACAGAAAAAATACTGATAAAAGACAGAGGGAATGAGGTACAGTGTTCTATTAACTATTGACTGAAGCATTTCTTTCATCTCCTTCCAAAAATACCTGGCACTGACAGTTTTCTGCAATGGATTTTGGCTTCAACATTTGAATCTATTGTCATGCACTGGCATACCATATCAGGACAAGAGCTATATCCCTGCAAAAGCTCAACTAAGTTCAACAAAACTTGTCTGCACGCAGTTGTATAAT
Organism: Iguana delicatissima; assembly: GCA_948472985.1. Lineage (NCBI taxonomy): Eukaryota > Metazoa > Chordata > Lepidosauria > Squamata > Iguanidae > Iguana > Iguana delicatissima. The sequence continues at coordinate 3,022,533 of CAOKZL010000592.1, forward strand.
GAACTGCAGCCAACATTTCTACTTTGTTAACTACAAAAAAATAAGAATCATGACCCAATGTGTTATGTGCATCTTTCTAGGGAAGATAACTAAAACTGTGGCCATTTCTCACAGTTGACAATACTTACTGATATGATCGATGGAGCCTGCACAGAACTTTCCATAAAATTTTTTTGCTCCCAGGCTGCGAAGGTCATGGATAGTAAAAGGCCAAAGATGAAGCACATTGTTTCTTGAAAAAGTGTCTCGCTTCTCTACCACGACAACTTTGGCTCCAAGAAAGGCAAGTTCTATGGCAGTCCGCAAACCACAGGGACCACCACCAACTATTAAACACTGGAGAAAAAAAGCAAAGGAAAGAAGATTATATTGTTAAGACCTGTAGCAAAAATTTTAAATTTGACATTTCATGATCAATGGATAGCAGTGGGGAGAAGATCTTCTGCAGAAAAGCCTCCTCTCATGATCACTTATGGAAAAACATCAGCTTAATATCTAAATGCTACACGCATTTACACAAAAGAGAGACCCTTGATTTACAGATGTGCTCTTGCTGGCTATCTTCTCACTCAAGCTCATCCTCACTTAGAAACTCAATGAATTAAATCTAAATCAACAAACTAAACTCACCAATCTTCAAGGGACTAGCCATCATTTCAACATAGATTTGATACACTAAAAGCTGTACCTCCAATTTACTGGTAACTTTTTACCACTCGGTGAAGCAATCAGACAAATGCTTTGATCTTGAGTAGAAATTCACCAGTTACCTGATAATTCTCAGAAAAAAAATATCTATCATCAGATATGGTCAGAGGGTAAATAAATCAGCCACAGGTTCCTAGATAAGACACAAACTGGGAACTTCATGTATGCAGTGGCTATGATAGAAGACAGGAGGAAAAATACCAAAAGAACCCCAAACAAAAGCTTGCTCTGATGTTACAGGATTTTCAAACTGATCAACAAGCTCCTTTAAATTTCACATTCCAAGTAAAGCAATGCTACGCCAACCACAGTTTTCCTCTGCGACCACAGAAAAAATGTTTCGCTTTGTCTGAACATGCAACTGCTGTCCCATTTTGCAGAATGGTGAATGTAGTTGCACATGTCGAGGGAGCCTCCCTCTTCTGAACTCATGCCCAGCATAGTTGCCTTTAATAGCATCAAAAAAGACTAGGAAAGCTGAAAGACTGGGGGTAGGGAGGAGACACACCAACCAGTATACCATTTTCTGCACTATCTGTAACTCTCTGGATCAGAGCAAGCACAACAGACGTAAAACACACCTCTCACTTGTCAGGAAGATTCATGCACAGAAATCGATTTCCACTCACTCCACTGTCCTCCACTGAATTAAGCATATGAGTCCACATCCAAGAATTCTAAAAAGACACTGAAGGTTGTGGTGACATATTGCTATTATTTTTAAAACAGCGACACTGATGCCACTTCCAGAGACTGTTTGGATTTCATAAGCACCTATTTTCAGAGCAAGCTGCCAGCTGTTCTGTTATGAAAATGGACCAACTGACCCAATTATATGAACAAGATCCAAGCCCAGATGCTATCAAGGCTGGAAAGCGAGGTGACTGGCAGGGGTTTGTTTAGCTTTTCAGTACACACTTGGTATGTTTAACATGAGAAATCTTGGTTCTGATGAACAACATATTTGTAACTGAACGGCTGTATGCAATGTTTAATTACTCAAGAAATGCATTACCCTACATGGTTTAATCTACTTTTGGGTTGCTAAGAAAACAAAGATCAATGTATCTAAACAGTGTCAGTTATAAGTGACTCATTTAGGCTTTCCATGGAACAATTCCTTTATTCCCTCTAAACACTGCTTTTCTTTCAAAATCACAAGACAATAAGAACAACACTGCCTGTTTTGTCTGAAGGAGCATGAACATAACACCATAATCTGGGATTAACATCCAGCAACATAGGCATCTCTGCTTCCAAATCACTTGTTCTTTCATTTACTTGTTAAGACTTCTGTTGAAGGGCAGTTTATATTTTGCATTGTGTCTCTTATATGGAACTGTTCCACAATATGGCAGGATATTTAGAAAATTATATTCAGTACTGTTTAAGCTTCTGCCTTTATTAAATTAAGAACAACACAAAACACTGGAAATGGAAGGAAGGAAAATACCCCTCCCCCCAAATTCCACTTAGATATGAGGTTATGTAAAGAAGCAAGTACTCTGAGTATAGTGGGCTCTCAGTATTCCTAGGGTTTGGTTCCAGGACCCCCTATGGATACCAAAATTCACAGATGCTCAAGTCCCACTATATATAATGGTGTAGTAAAGAGGTATCCCTTATATAAAATGGAAAAATCAAAGTTTGATCTTCGGAATTTTTGAAAAATATTTTCAAGATGTGTTTGAATCCATGGGTGCAGAACCTGCAGATATGGAGGGCCGACTGTATACTCTTTTAGGATTTTGGAAGAGGCCAAACATTCCAGACTTCTTTCCTCTCTCTTACTCATTGAATCCACTTATGAAGAAGTAGCATCAGGCTAAATTCATGAACAAATTAAGCATGCTACAGTTTAAGATCTTGGGTTACAAACGGCTCTTAACTACAAACCCCCCAACTACATTTCTGTTAGAATATGTTAGAGTAATATAGCTTTTTGTAAATGCACATTCATTTGACATTGTATGTGTCTGTGTATTTTCAGTTTGCCTGTCACCTTGTGGCAACTCTATGAATTTCACAAGATTTTCTTAGGAATACTCAGAGGTGCTTTTGCCAGTTCGTTCCCCAGAAATATAGTCTACAGCACCTGGTATTTGTTGCTGGTCTCCCATCCAGTATTAACCAAAGGTGACCCTACTTAGCTTCCAAAATCAGATAGGATCTGGTACCTTTGGGGTATTCAGGCCCCTGCCAGACATCTCTTAGCATGTCTTAATCTTGCCCTAGGTAGTCTGAAGGTGGACTGCTAAACACAAGGGCAAAAAAAAAAAAAAAAGGTTGGGGAGAACTAGAAAAGGAAACCTCCCAGATCCCCATGGTTGCTATGGATGAATATGCTTGATCCTAATGTCCCTGACAGGGAAAACAGGGTTGGAGTTACATCTGGCTTTAGGTCTGCTAACTAAAGAGCCACCTTTCTTCTTTCATCTAACTTATTTACTTACATTGACAAGATTGGAATTTGGATAGGAGTAAGGGACAGAACTTTTTTTTTTTTTTTTACTAAATTACCTGCTTGTTTTTGCTATTTTTCCAAACTTCCAATTAAAATTCACCTTATATTTAGAATATCTACCTGCCACTGTTCACTAACAAGGACTCTCAAAGTACATGAAAGGATTATAATATAAAACCAGCACTAAACCATACAGATAGAAATAAAAATAAAGAAATTAGCTGATATTAGCCCTGCTGTTCCTACTGTCTTTCAAGTCATTTCCAAGTTATGGTGACACTAGACAGAACTATCAGGGGGTACAAAATTGGCAAGATTTGTTCAGAAAGGATTTGCCTTTGCCCTCGTCTGAGGCTGACAGAATGTGACGTGCCCAAGCTCACACAGTGGGTTTCCATGATCAAGTAGGAATTTGAACCCCAGTTTTCAGAGTCCTAGTCCAACATTTAAACCACTACATCATACTGGCTTGAGATTATACTTAGTATGATCAGTTACTGTGACCATTTAGCCATTTAGTCTGTGTTCTGGATCACGGCGACACAGGGTTTTGTTTCGGTTTTTTAATTGTAGTTGGGACTAAAATTGGATGTAGTTCATAGTGCTTTAGACAATGAACACACATACATTTTTTTTTTACAAGCCTGGGTAAATATGACTGTGTACCTCATATTAAAACAACCATAAAGGAAGGTGCCACACAAGTGTTTCTGCAGGGTACAGTTTGCAAAGCAAACAGCAAGAAGGCCACAATATAAACAAATATCTGAAACTGTACACTTGATATACAGTCCCAATTCAACACACCTTGTTTGTTTTCTTTTTCTTTTGATTCTAAAGAGGACCACAGTGCTCCCTCCACATTTGCAGGCTTGACCTTCATGAATTTGATTATTTGCGAGGCACCGGCTTCCATCCCCCCTTTTCTCTCTCCAATTCCCTTGCCTTTTGTCTGGGTGCACGTGCCTTCTTTCTCTGTGTCTGGACAAAAAGGCCAGTGAATGGGAGGGGGAGCCCCATGTGCAGAGGGAAGGCATACAAATATCTTCTCCCTCATTCTTCCCCTCCCATTCACTTGCCTTTTGTCCTGGCACAGAGGAGGAAGGCATGGGCATGCATGCCTGGGCAAAAGACAAGGAAGGCACATGCATGCACACCCGGGCAAAAGACAAGTGAATAGAGGGAGGGGGAGCACACATGTACCTTCTCTGAACGCAGGACTGCCTTGCCCCATTTGCTTGCCTTTTGCCCCATACGTGGAAAGAAGGTACGTAAGCTGAGGCAAATGGCAAGGGAATGTGAGGGAGGAGCCCTAGAAGGGAATGGGAGGGGGCACAGCTATTCACTTTTTTGTGACTTTTGCAAGGGTTCTGCACTCCAAACTGTCACGAAAGTCAAGGGGCCACGGCAATCTCTTTTCATAAACTTGCTTTGCTTATGATGCAGTTCTTCCAGCATTTCAGAGGAAAACAGGGACACAGGTGACCAAGCAACATCAAAGTGGGGTCAGGATGAAAAAGATTATTAATGAGTTGAAATACATGAGTCAGGAGAGGCTGTAGCAGTTTGCTTTTGCCTGAACTTACTGGGAAGGGCAAGATTCAATCCCTTTCCTTTCCTCTCTTCCCTGCTGAGTTAACTGAGTTTGCACAACTTTTGCACTTCAAACTCAGTTTGTGGAAACTGAAATAAGCTGAGGAGAAAGGCAGGGGCAGGGAGTGAGTGGAGAGAGAATCTGGGACATTTTAAAGTAGGACAGCAGAGAATTAATCAGGCCTGTGCCTGACAAATTGGGACAACTGGACAGTCTGGGAAACCTAATCACAATAAAGAACATATCTTTTTGTTGTTCAGTATGCTGACTTTATGCAACATATTTTGAACATACTCAAGAAAAAAGAGAGCAATATTGCTCACCACCTCCTCAATAAAATCTGAACTAGTGTCCTTGTTCAAAATGGCTGACTAATCATTTCATTACAATTCATTTCTTATGTTCTATGAGAGTTATCAAAACTAAAGCAATGGACATATAATTGTTAGTTTGTTCCATTTTGGTTCAAAAACCTTTCTTAGGTAGTATGGCAAAAAATTACTTTTAAAAAAACATAGAAAAATCTCATTTTCATTCACTGTTTATTGAATGTATTGTCAAGAGATTTAAAATGTCATTTTTAGAAATACATAAAATACAAATAGTTTTTACTTGGGTTTTACTAAAAGATTGACCATACTATTCTAATAGTCTAGTTCTATTAAATATCTTTTAAAATTATTAATACAGGAAACTATACTTCTTTTTAAAACTGTAGCCATTTTAAGTTGTTATTTGAACAAATATTGTGTTTCCATGGCATCTCTAGAAAATACGTTCAGTTTCTATGTAGTCTTTTTTTCCACCATAAAAACTCTGACCTATGCCCAGTTGGTTTAAAGTTAGAGAAACAACAGGCAGCAGAGACTGCTTCCTTGTTTCGTCTGGATTTTATTGCATGAACCCTATTTCTACCAATACATTAGTAAGTACTTATGTGAGTAAGTTGATTTTAGGCAAAGGTTCATGCTATATTGATCACATACAGAACTGTCTCCATCTACCTAAGTTGATGGCTCTCCCCAAATGCCAGGTTCTTAGGGCATTCAACATACTTCTCACAGAAGTATTACTGCAGTTTAGGCCTATTTGGACCCGATATCCTTTGATATCATAATTCGGCCTTATTCTACCACCCCTCTCCACGTGTTTGTGAGGCCCCCGGACAAGCACGAAACGAGGCTCAGCACTTAACTGCTAAAATATTCTTGAACAATACAGGCATGCCAGAAATAGCCAGATCGCAGCTTCAGGGACCTCCCCGGCAAACACCACATTATGTATGCACGCTACCTGCAAAACTTGACAAAGGCTGAATCATCTACTGTCAAGCGTTGTGCATTTACATACTGGCTACACCATTGTTAATTTGGCTCTGATCCCATCATGCTAAATTGTGACCTTTCGGAGACATTGTCTCGCACTCAAAACTCATTGTTGTCCCCAAGTAAGGCATAGCCTGCAGTCCCACTTCTCCCTATAAAAACCTCTGATTCCAAGACCTTCTTCGGATCAATCCTGAGTTCCAGACCGCCTTGCTGCCGCTTTCCTTGGCGAGCTTCCCCTCACCCCCACGTGCTGAGGCACCCCGAACCCCAGCATTGCTCTCTATCTTCTTCCAGGCTTCAGGAACAGGTTTTGCTTCACCTGAACCAATTATCCCTCTGAAAATCCCACTATCTTACTCACACCTTTATTTTCCTTAGTTATTTGTGTGCTTGTGTTGCTTACATTGTGTGCCTGTATTTAATAAAGATCATTCATTGCTTTCAAACCGGTCTGCTCCTTGACTTGGCCTGACCCTGTAAACACTGGGTTAAAAGATCCTGTTAAGTTACCTGCCTCTCGTAACGCTAAAGCAGTGCCCTGAGCTAATTTTCCCCATCTATAGTTGAGCACATTTAGGTGTCCCTCCCGGGACCCCCAGTAAACAGGGTAACACTGGCCATTTCTTTCTGGAATATGTGTTACTTCTTGTTTGTTCTTTCTTTGGTGGATGGCTCTTAACATCGATGAACTTCAAAACTCATTAGCTGAAACCCAATAAAGGACACTATGCAAAAGTCACTCTCTCCTTCAAAGCCTCTGCCTGTATCAGAAGAGTGGCTGAAGAAGAGTGACAGAGCTTTTCCTGTGGAAATTTCCAAGAAGGGCAAAATAGTGATTCACTCTTCCTTGATGTCTTCAAGGCTTGGTAAAAATTTGAGAGATGTGACCCTGCATCTCTCTCTTTCTAGGCCTCCACACAAACTCAGACAATATCATCATTTCTAGTGCCAAGGAATCTATTAATTACCAGGGAAACCCTGAATTAAAATTAAATTTTCGCAATGTGCAGAGCTCTACAGTTATTTGCTAGGTTTGGCAATCGTCCATTATTTCATCACTGCTAGCAAAGGTTTTTTCTTTCTTTTCAGTCCTTGCTTTACAGTGCATGCCTGCTGTCTGGAAAGAAGAAGAAGATGATGATGATGATGACGATGATGATGATGACTTCTTCTCCTCCTTCTCCTCCTCCTCCTTCTCACAGGAAGGAGCAGAAGACAATGTGTGTACATACCATAATCACTATTCAAAGTAATAAATTTGTTACTCAGCATAGTGTTTGAAAAGTAATTTGCTGCCTTTATCCATTGCAATATAAGATCCATGATTCCATTCTTCACTTATTACTTTTAACTTCCATCGAATCAACTTCTACTGAATGCTTTCTGGAATATTTTTGGTCCCATGGAAATTCCAGTATATTCCAGTGGATAAAAATGCTTTGTGTCCATGGGAGTATTTATGGTATAGAATATAAAACCAAGTTGGTAGAGAGACCTACCTTTGAGCAAAAAAATGAATCCAGCATAATTTCTGTATCCTAAAAATAGTATTGCAATTATTCTCAACTGAAAAGAAAATGAACAACTTTGTTGAAAACATCCCAAAACAGGGAAAGGACATAAATTGTGAAGATTTTTTTTTTTTAAAAAAAAACCTTATCCATAGGAAAACCAAGCATTAATAGTATTGCAGAGTATTTTCTCCTCGAGTAACAAAATAGCCCCTGCTGACTGAAATGTCCCCCAGCGAAGAACTATCTTGCACCAGCCACTCTACAGACAACGAGAGCATGTCAGTTGATTTCCCCTATGGTCCTTTCAAGGTAAGTTCACACAGGTTACAGACTTCTGCTATTTTTCTTATCTGCTAACATCAGCATGGAAATAATGTGGAGGACTGTCTTATTTTGTCAAATGGAGTCAGCAAAGATCTTTAGGGAGCAGTTTTTATGTCCCTCTGAAGCTTGTGGGGGAAAAAATTGCCTCCCACTACACTTCAGTGTGGAAACAGAGTTCAACCAGTGTTGCCACCACAGTGTAAGGCTCACAAGTTCACATTAATTCAAAAGCTGTTATTGTCAATGGTCATGGTGAATATAAAATTAGTACATTGCATTAATCATCAATATGTGTTAGTGTTAGTGTTCAGGGTGGTAAGGGATCTGACTCAGCTACCCACTCCCCTGAACTCACTGTTAGAACCTAGTGTAGCTTGCTGTGATGCTTTGAATAATCATTTTGCAGATAAAATCTCACAGATAAAATCTCTCAGATAAGAGCCGACTTGGATGCCGGTGTTATAGCAGAAGTTACAAATGAAGTGTCCGGCGACTCTGTGAACAGGATTTTACTGGATCAATGTCAGTCAGTGAGTACCGAGGACGTAGACAAGCTCCTTGGAAATATAAGAAAGACAACTTGCCCTCTTGGTCATCCAGGGAGGAGTTGCAATTAAGACTCATTTAAGATATATTATTAATGCATCCCTCAGGGAGGGCAATTTTCCAGCTTGTTTAAAAGAAGCAATTATACGGCCGCTTCTAAAAAAGCCCTCCCGAGATCCCCTGGATATGAATAATTATAGACCAGTCTCCCATCTCCCATTTTTAAGCAAGGTGATCGAGAGGGCTGTTGGTCTTCAGCTCCAAGCTGTCTGGGATGAAACAGATTATCTAGACCCATTTCAAACTGGCTTCAGGGCAGGATATGGAGTCGAGACTGCCGTGGTCACCTTGGTGGATGATCTTTGCCTAGGTATTGACAGGGGAAGTGTGACCCTGCTGGTACTCTTGGACCTCTCAGCGGCTTTCGATACCATAGACCATGGTATCCTTCTGGAACACCTGAGAGGGCTGGGGATCGGGGGCACTGCACTTAAGTGATTCCGGTCCTATCTCTCAGGTAGATACCAGATGGTGATGCTTGGAGACAGCTGCTCCTCAAAAAGGGAGCTTAAATCTGGCGTCCCTCAGGGCGCTGTCCTGTCCCCAATGCTATTTAACATCTACATGAAACCACTGGGAGAGATCATCAGGAGGCATGGAGCAAGGTGCTATCAGTATGCTGATGACACCCAGATATCTCTCTCCATGCCTCAGATAATAGCATCAACTAAGGGTGGCATCTCGCCTCTGAACAAATGTCTTGAAGCAGTAATGGACTGGATGAGGAAAAACAGACTGAAGCTGAATCCAGATAAGATGGAGGTACTCACTGTTAAGGGCCTTAGCCCAGGTATGGAGGTTTGTCAACCAGTTCTAGACGGGGTCACACTTCCCCTGAAAGACTGTGTCTGCAGCTTGGGGGTGCTCTTGGATTTGCCGCTTCAGATGACAGCTCAAATAAATGCGGTGGCCAGAGTGCCTGTTATCAGCTTTAGCTGATATGCCAGCTGCGCCCCTTCCTGGAGCTAGAACACCTAAAAACAGTGGTGCATGCACTGGTAACTTCACGGCTTGACTTCTGCAATGCGCTCTACATAGGGCTACCCATGTGCTTAGTCCGGAAACTTCAGCTAGTTCAGAATATGGCAGCCAGGTTGGTCACTGGTAGACCTAAAACTGACCACATAACACCAATTCTGAAGTCTTTGCATTGGCTGCCTATTAGTTTCCGGGCACAGTACAAGGTGTTGGTTATTACCTTTAAAGCCCTTCATGGCTTGGGGCCAGCCTACCTGCGGGATCGCCTTCTCCCATATAATCCGCCCCACACGCTAAGGTCCTCTGGGAGGAATTTACTGCAGAGCTAGGTTGGCTGCGGTTACCCAGAGGACCTTCTCTTCTATCGCTCTCAAGTTATGGAATGGTCTGCCAGTGGAGACCCAGCATATTACCAGTCTTGACCGCTTTAAAAAAGCAGTCAAGACTGCTCTCTTCCGACAGGCGTTCCCAGACTAGTACTTCCACCGCCTCCCACCAACTGTCTTTTAATAGTTGATTGTTGTTAATTGTTAATTGTTGTGTGTTTTAGGGGGTTGGTTTTAGGTGGGTTGGCGAGTGGGGAGGATTGGGTATGTTTTTTAATGTTTTTAATGTAATTAATGTATTATTGTTGTTCGCCGCTTCGATTCATGGGGAGAGGCAGGATAGGAATAATAATAATAATTATTATTATTATTATTATTATTATTATTGAAACTAAAATTACTTGAGCTGGCCTCAAATAGCCAATTCTCCAAATTATTCAGCACAAGTAACCAATTAAAATAATATGGAATAGTAATCATTACTCAGTTTGTCACCATCATTGATGCTGAAATGATTAAAATAACAACTCTGAAAATAATTGTGAACAGTAATAACAAACTGTGATTAACAAATTAATGTTTAATGAATAATCCCATGCTTTTGCCAGGAAAAAGATGATCTACCATTCCTGCAACAGTAATTTAGTGTTTGAGACAAGCCTAGAATCCAATATTTAGTGAGAAGTTCAGCTTCTTGGAAATCTCATCTATTACACCTACAAAAAAAGTTTATAGAGGCAAATTTGAAACTATAATTGTGAATATGTTTCAAGTTAATATTTATATTGCTGAATCTGCTTTACTTTCTCAAGGATAACCCTACATTTTTTCTGTTACTTTAGACCTCAGTAATCTAGAAGAAAGACTGTCAGTAAACCAGTAATAAATAGATATTATGGTAGAACACATATATTTGGCTTTTCTGGTGAGACTCACAGTGTAATCCCATAGTACTATCACAATTAAAAGCAATTACTTCACAGGATAATTCGAGATTATGTCCATGGAATTAATCCAATTTGTCTCCAAAGACAAGCAGCTGTTACAGGATCTAAAAGCAGACAGCTAAGAAATTCCTCAGTGAGGAGGTTCTAACCTCTAGTTATACCCCTTCCCGCTACTTTAACCCTCCATGTAGCAAATTAATAAGGAGAGGGGGTGTTTTGGCGAAAGTATTACATTCTCCTACAAAAGTCTGTGACACTTTTAACTAGATAGATCTGTCTCAGTTGAAGCTTCTGTTTTATACAGCAGTCATTGGTAGACAAGGAATAAGCATCAATTAACCAACACTAAAACCCAGTACCATTTTACTGTAAGAAAGATGGATAAGCTATTTTTTACTTTGAAGTATAAGCAATTGTCATACCTGCATGACAAATCTGCAACATCTTTAAACCTTAACACATCTAACAACACTCATCAGGAGATAACAGTGTTTGAGTACTGGTTAAGGTATCAGACAACAAAGCATTTAAGTATATAATCCTATCTGGGATCAGGGGTCAGGATGGAAACAATGAGTCTATCTGCATTGAAAAATGTTGGCTAGGATAAGGACATGTGCTTTATGAAGGTGATTCCTGCTCAGACTTCCAGATTTGCTGGAGATTAATATAAATTACAGTAAAAGGCAAAATTACTGGGAGCTGAATCTCTTCATGACCACCACTGGCCTCACAGAATTTTGTACACATAAACCATCCAATAAAGCATATTATCCTCTCTCATAAACCAACCCATTTTGTGGGAAGAATAATCTGACTCAATAAGGGAAAACTGACAATTACATTTCCACATTATAAAAGAGTTCACCTATTATATCCAGTATACTCACAACCCGAAATCCAATACGATGTTGTGGTTAAAATACTGGATTGATTGATTGATTGATTGATTGATTGAGATCCAGGTTCAAGACCTCATGGTGCCATGTGATGAGACTGAATCTCTCATACCCTGACCTAGCTCAAATATTTGTATGAGGGACAACCGCACACACACCCTGAATTCACTGGAAGAAAGATGGCATCTTTCTCATCCTCCTCCTCTTCAGGAATTACATATGCGCTTTATGTGGGAGTCCCCTCTACATCAGCGCTACTCAAAACTACAGTCCCTAAACCACTAGCTGCCATTCCCTGGTGAGTTTCCAGGAAGAAAAAAAGTTGCAGCAAAAAAATGCCAATCCTCTACCTTCACTAATTTAAGATGCATTTCTCTGCATAGTACACAGTGCTCAGTGCGGAGAACTAACATTATACAAGCTGGAAACTTTGATTAAGCAGGTAATAATATCCAACTATCTATGAAAAATGCACAAAGTGAGATCTTACTGGGCTATGCTTCTTCTAGCAGTTTTTTATAGATGTTGAATTCCAGGAGCATAACCCTCTGGTTGGGGCAGAGGGGGAAGACATGGGTCTGTATGTGAAAGAGTTGGCCACAGATCAATCATTTCAAGAAAGTGGGGTCTAGTTTCATGGCGTAACATTATCTTTTTGAACTGCAACTCTCAGAATCACCCAACCATCTTGAAATTTATGGGATCTGTCATTAAAAAAAGTAATATTGCCAAGGTCTGGTCTAATATTCAAATACAGTGAGTAATAAGCATATATTCCTTGCCAGCCTGAAAAGATGTCTTTTTAAGCAATGATATCCAGGTATTCTGCTGTATATCAAAGAGTTCCAGTAACTTGCAATTTTCTTTCTAAAAGCTTGAAAACAACAAAAGTAGTGGCATTAATAGACCTGTACCTCTCAAACAAGGATCTAAACACACTTGGAAGCACACAGTGAAACTCTTACATCAGAGAGGTGTGCAGAGTAAAGTATTTTTGTGTATAAAGGGAGAAGAACGCATGAAGTGGCATTTCAAATGTAGAGGCAGGTCAGACTGGTTTTAATCACAGAAGCCTGGCACTCCTCGTATCAAACAACATCCCTTGCCTGCAGACAAAACACTGCCTAAAAAGTCCAACTACTTCCTAATGCTGGAAACAGAAATCCAGGAAGTTGCTCTCTTACTTTTTAAATAAGCAATCCAACCTGTGCTATTGATTCTTCACAGACATATTTGCAGACATAAAGGCCTACATTGCACTATTCTGGGCAGACTCAGTGAACAGAAGCTTGAATGAAGGGTTAATGAGGCACCAAGACATTCAAGAATAAATATTTGACTTATCTTGTGTTTTTGTAGACAGAGCTGGCTGTCTTAACTCTTTTGATAAATCTTCTCAACTAAGCTTCCAAGTAACTTACTGAATTTTATATTTAGATTAAATCTGGCACTCTTGGATTTATTAATTGTTTTTTACAGACCAGCTGTCATCCTTTGGACAATGAGACAGTGTGACTCATTGGAAAAAGACAGTAATGCTCAGTAAAGTAGAAGGCAGCAGGAAAAGAGGAAGGCCATGCCTTTGCAAGAAATAACAAGTGGGTTGAGTAAAAGAAGGAAGCCATGACCTTGCAAGAAATGAGTAGGGCAGTTAAAGAGTGGGGCTCCTGGAGGTCTCTCATTTGGAGAATCACCATAACTTGAAGTCAACCTGATGGCAAACAACAACACAACATGCAATGTATTAGGCATTTTGTTTGTTCTATTGTGATTACCTAAGGAATAAATAATAAAACTAAACTATAGCTAAAATTGGGCTTCCACAGCAACCAAAGTTCTACTCCTTTTGTAAAACTGCTCTATTCCACTGCTATCCAATACAACCCCACCCAACTGATTGCTAAGTACACTACTAGTTAAAAATAACTTCCTTCCACACTAGCGGCTTCCAAAGAACTAACTATATTTATTACAGCAAAGAAAGAGGGGAAAAAAGACAAATTAGCAGCACCTTTAAAGCCTAACTGATTTATTTTAGCTTAACTGATTTATGTGAGCTTTCATAGATATCATCCCATTTCTTCACATGTACCGGCAGAGTGATGTTAAAGGTGACAGAGTGATATTAAAGACAGCACTTTATCAGCACATCTAAAGAAGAGGGCGAATAAACACAAAGGTTCATGCTAAAATAAATGATTCCTAATGGTGCTGATAGCTTCCTCTTTCCCTCTCCCTTTCTTCCTTTCCCAAGTATTTTCTGGGCCATTCTTTGAATGAAGGTACCTCCTTTACACTAGATGTCATGGGAAAGAAACACAGCCCTGATTCAAATGATTTAAAATGACTCCCCAACTTGGGTTCCCCTGATTTTGTTGGACTGCAGCTTCTATTGCCCGACCATCAGTCATGCTGCCTGCAGACAGCAGTCACAGACCTACAACATCTGGGGATTCAAGGCTAGGAACCACTGATATGTGTTGTCTCTGAGATGTGCAACTTAACAGCTGGCTTGCCTACAGTCTTGTATTTTACTTCTTGGATGTATTTCCAATATATGTTATTAGATGTATTTCTCCACAAAACAGGACACAAGGCAACTTGCTTTATGTGCCCTCTAAGCGTCCTCTCATTCTCCCTACATCAGCCACTGCCATGAACAGGAAAAAGAAAAAGAAAAAAAAAGCTCAAATGTTCAATCCTAGAGTGTGGTGGCAATCTAACACAGTGCCCTTCGGGAAAAAAAATGTGCTTGCTATCTCACTCTATAGATGGGATCCCTGAGTTTGTGTGCACATCTGTTCAACAGTTTCTCTTCTATTCACCTCATAGTTCTCTTCACTGTTGTTTTAAATTACAAGCTGCTTCAAGTCCCAATTTCGGGAGAAAAATGAGATACAAAAATAATATTATTGGATCAGTGGAAGTGGAGACATACAGCAAGGCACTGAATTCATAGCGGAGAAGAAAAGAAAAGTGGTCTGGAAAGAAAGAGGAAGTGGGAAGAAGAAGAAGAGGACATGGCTCCTGTATGTGGATAGAGGATAGATGCCTAGTATATATCATCTTCTCCCAGTGTTTGCCCTGCCATTTTGCCCTTCTGGGGAGGTAAGTTTGGAATTCAACATTTGCCTCCTATGAAAGCTTTATCTTAGGATAATTTAGTAACCTTAAGATAAAAAGGATCCAAGAAGTGTTAAGGACATAATTTTTTCAGGCTAGAAATCTAAATTTACATTCTCAATCTGATTATCTTTATCCTCACACATGCATTAACTGCACATACACAAAATATGAAACAAAAAATGCCTTTCTTAAAATCTAGATTCACTTTTGGGGTTCTTTAAAGAAGATAAAAAACATACTTTCTCCCAGCCTTCTTCTTTGCTTGAGAGTCTTCTGGAAATATCCTTTTTGTTTTGCCTCTTCTCTTCTGTTTATTTTCTTGTTTTACAAATATATGCATCACAATCAATGGCTATTCTTTAAAGAGCCCCTGGAAATACTGGGTAAGTAGAGGCAGAACAAGTAGAATTGAAGAATCATAGACTTGGAAGGGACCACAGGGGCCATTGAGTCCAACCCCCTGCCATGCAGGAACCCACATTAAGCCCCTGCTTAAAAACCTCCAAAGGTGGAATATGCTGCCACACTCCAAGGCAGCATATTCCACTGGCAAACAGCTCTGTCGGTCAAGAAGTTCTTCCTGAGGTTTAAGTTCAATCTCTTTTCCTGCAGCTTGAATCCACTGCTCCTTGTCCTAGGCCATTTCTGCACTACACTGTTATAGTGCTATTCTTACATTTTCAACATCCTGTGGAATTCTGGGATTTGTAGTTTACTGAGGCCAAAGAGCTCTCTGACTGAGAATTCTAAGTGCCCCTTCCTAAACTGCAATCCCCAGGATTCCATAGGATGTTGAAAGTGGAATAGCAGCACTATAATAGTGCAGTGCAGAAATGGTCTCTGGAGCAGTGGAAAAAAAGCCCTCTCCCTCCTCGACATGATATCCCTTCAAATATTTAAACACGGCTATCACGTCCCCTCTTAACCGTCTCTTCTGCAGACTAAACATACCCAGCTCTCTAAGCTGCTCCTCAAAGGGCATGGCTTCCAGACCCTTCACCATTTTGGTTGCCCTTCTCTGGACACGCTCCAGCTTGTCAATATTCTTCTTGAAATGAGACACCCAGACCTCACACGGTATTCTAAATGACATTTAACCAAAGCAGAATAGAGGGGTACTATTACTTCCCTTGGTCTAGATACTATATTCCTATTGATGCAACCAAGAATCGCGTTGGCTTTCTTGGCTGCTGCATCACACTGCTGACTCATGTTCAGCTTGTGGTCCACCAAGACTCCTAGATCCCTTTCACATGTACTGAGGTTTAAGTGCAATCTCTTTTCCTGCAGCTCGAATTCAGCTTGAATCCATGAATCTTGAATTTAAGAACACCCAGTGTACCCCATCCTATATTTGTGCATTCAATTTTTTTCTGTCTTTCTGTTGAAATTCATTTTGCTAGCTTTGGCCCAGCTCTCCAATCTGTTAAGGTTATTTTGAATTTTAGCAACCCCTCCCAATTTGGTGTCATCTGCAAATTTGATCAGCATGCCCTCTATTCCTTCATCCAAGTCGTTGATGAAGATGTTGAATAGCACTGGGCCCAGGACAGTAGTTGTAGGGTTTTTCATAATTTACATGTAAATTGTTTATTATTTTTATTATCACTGCATTTTTAAATACCTCAACAATAAAGTTACATTGTTTCACTCACCATACAGTCACCAGTCAAATGTTTAGAACCCCACATTGCTTTCTGCATAGATGCTGGTGATTTAACTGTCACTTTTATAAATTCCCTGGCAGAATTTTATTTTATCATATATTCATGCCAGCCTTTTGTTATCAGTCTTCCATTTGCACTTTCACCATTGTTAAACAAAAAATTACATATTCAAAGTATTGCAAAATAAGCATTAAATTAGTAATCCAGGAGGACAAAGTGTATAACTACATGTCAACACTTGTAAAGGATGTAAGTCAATTGTAGGACTTTTTCCTTGAACTTGTTCCACAGATAGGGACCAGCCAATTTCAAACTCATTAATTTCCTCGCAGTTCTCACTCTAATCATAACCATTCTAATCTAATCCTATATAGCATACTTCCAAGAAAAACAGAGATTATATTGTAACTCGTTCCATCTCTGTGACATTTCTGTTTTTCTACTGGCAAAATCCTTAGCTCTCTCTCTGACTCTTCCCTGACAGCCAATACTTCTTAATGGTTTCACAAGAATATGGAAGGTTCCACGCCAAATCCTTTTATCAAACTCAGCATATTCATCCATTAAGAATTTCACTTCCTATTACAACTTCATCCAAACCATGCTTGAAGAATCCCTATGTGCCACGCATATTAAACAGTTTTCATTGGCAGGTGAAATTGATAGACCAAAATGCATGGTTCTAACATTTTTTGTTTTTTTTTACTTTACCTGGCCTAGGTCTCTTTTGTCAGCTCCCCAAACCAACCCAAAACAGAAATCTGTTCTAGGTGGGTCTAGAAATACTATGTAGGGTTTCCAAACATGCAAATATTTACATTTCTCTCATGGTCTGTAGTATTTACTCCTTTGGCCAGGAGGTGGGGGAGACAGTCCCAAACAGGGCAAGTCACAATTTGACACACTAACCTCTGGACCAGGACACACTTAAGTACTGGGTACTAACTCAAGGTCATATCTCCAAGGTATACTCCCACTTATGCATGCTTTGCTTATGTATCTCTATTTTGGAACACCCAAGTGGAGATTATGCATTCTTTTAAGTGCACAAAGGACAGCATACTACTGGTTGTGAGGCACACAATATGACTATTAAGAATGCAGCCAATGTACACTTTCTACAAAGGAGGTCCTTCTCTGGTAATGATTAGCAACACCACCATGAAACACAGATGATAACTGTCCTTATAATTTTACATGAGCAAACTGAAGTCAAAAATGAAGATCACTGGCAAGGGAGAATGTCTAGGTATACTTCTTTGATTCAGTTTGATTTTCTTCCTTTTTTTTTCTTTTCTTTTTCTTTTTTTTTCTGAGGAGTTAACTTGAAGCTGTATTAATGCTTGGAGGAAAGTTATATGCAACCAGATTTTTCCCATTCTATCTGTTCAAGTAAAACCTCTATCATAAAACAAATCTAAAAGTTACATGGATTTTTTGAGAAAGGCTGTAAAAGTTAGTATATTTGTAATGATTGAGTACACAACAGAAAAATGGAACCTGCTGAAGAACTTAGCTGTAAGACTTCAGTGTTTAAGATCAGAGACACTCAGTCTTTTGGGTTCCATAGGTTTACCAGGACATTTGAAAAGCTCTCATGGTGCTGCCACAAAGTAGCTGGTATGGGGGTGTGGCAAGTCTTAAAGGACAAGAAATTTGGCAGCAATTAAATTTGAAATCCAAATGCTAAGGCACATATTTTATTGCAACAAAAAATACATTTCACAGAATAGATCACCAACCAAGCATACATATATGTTTAGATATTACAAGCCACCACTCCAAGCATTTCACCTCCTTCCTTTCTGTTAAGATTCCTCAGCTCCTTTCGCTACACCCAGGATGGGCAACTGTATTGGAGCCAGTGGACAATTTCCTCCTCCCTCCCAGACACACCCATTGGGCTAGCGAGCCCAAATAATACCATTTTCCTCTGAAGTCCCCCTCCGAATGGTAGCATCCCTTCTCTTCCTGACACAATTTTGAGAGAGACTGCAGAAAAGAAGAAAAAAGATGTCTTTCAGGACAGTATGAGGCTCTCCAGTGCTTATGGACATGGGGGGATATTTTTGCATGTTTTCACATGGTCTAGGCCAGATTGAAATGCATTTTCAGAACCTTCACTCTTCTTACCATGTTGCCTCTTCAAATACTGTCAGTATTACTGCCTCTATTTGATCTTACATTTGGAAGGATTTGTTCTCTCCTGACTTTTTCCCACCTCAATTCATTCCATTTTTCCAGAGCTCAACACACCAAAATGTGCCACTTTCTTTACCATTTCTCTTCCTGAAAGTATCACCTGGCTCCTGACAGTTGCATAAATGTGCATTCTTGCCATTTCATCATACACCTCATTTTGAGTCACCCAGACTTTACAGTGCATTCCAGTCAAGACCCTTATAATCTACTTCTTACCTTAAAACTTTCCTACAGTTGACCTTCCCTTCCCCATTACAGTCCTCCCCTCCATATTCCTGGGTTTGACCCTGGCAAACTTGATCATTCTTGTGGTGCCTATGCCTCCCCTCTTTTTTCCTCCCCCAATCCCCTCAGCTTTTGCCTCATGCGAGTTCTCAGCACTGGGACCAGAGGCAAGGGAATTGGAGGGGGAGCTCCAGAGGACAAAAGGAAAGCACACGCTGCCATCTACCTTGCCCTTACCATACCCTTTTGCCTCTTATAAGCTCTTAGCCCTGGGGCCAGAGGCAAGGGGATGAGAGGAGGAGCTCCAGAGGACAAAAGGAAAGTGCATGCTGCCTTCCTTCCCCCACCCAATCCCCTTTTTGCCTTGGTACTTTTTGCCTTGGTACAAGTTCCTTCTGGCTTCCAGAGCTCCCCGCTCATCTCCTTGCCTCTGTCCTGGTATAGAGAAGGAAGGCTCATGTCCCAATAAATAAGGTGAGGAAATGAGAGCAGTGAACCACAGAAGAGAATGGTAGGAGGATCATGGGGGAAATTATTTGCAATTTCTCCACTTTCGCAAAGGTTCTGCACTCCAAACTCTCCCTAATGTTGAGGGGCCACTGTACTTGTTTCTCATTCAGTATCCAACATCATTGTGTCCCTTTCTATTAGAGGAACTGTGTACTTTGTGTGCAACATCTGGTTGGAACAATACTGGTGCTAAACCAGATGTCCATCATAAATCACTATTTTAAAAGGCAGCCTAATTCTGAAGATCCTCCAGAACTCAATTGATCTAAAACCATAGCCAAATGCCTCTCATCATCACAGTACTGAAAGAGTTTGAATGATATACTTATAAAGCATCTGTACTGTGCATGATCTGTAATGACTTCATTAGGTAATAATAAAATGCCAAAAAACCCTGCTGAGGCTGATGTCATTTAGCCTGATTTAATATCTTAAAACAAGATGTTTCAATAGCCAAGTATGTTATATCCTTTTAAAGAATTTTGTCTCGCATATATCCTTTCCTTACCAGTGCTTGCTCATGCAAGAATCAGCTCCTAACCACCACCATTCAAACACATGGAAACCAAGTCAGAAGCCAATCTAAACATACAAAAATGATGTGGTATAATCTTGTTCTTCTGTAAGCATTTTTGTCCAAATGACTGACAAAAGGAAAGCATCTAAGTATTCCAATTATTCTCTTTACATATCATCTTAGCATGCATGTTATGAGTTAAAAAGTCTAGGAATACTGACATCTCACACATAGAATTCATTGCTGATAAAATGCTGCTAGATTTCAATCCTGGTACCTAATGGTACTGGCATTCATCCTGCCAAACACTGAAATGCTCAATCTTTATTTGTCAGTAGGCCAGTTTTATCATTTCTCAGCCTCCCAAGCTGGAGTAAAAAACATGCTGAACCAAGTTAGTTCGTACCTAGCTAGAAATTGGTTCCTCATCTCAATCTGAGTCACAACTGCTATGTCAGTATTTGGTAGTGCAGGATGAGGACTGAAATCATGTCTTCTTCACCTTGCCATTAGTCTTTTATGGTGTGTATGTGCCTTCAAGTCACCTTCAACTTATGGTGACCCCATGAATTTTGTAGGGTTTTCTTAGGCAAGGAATAATCAGGTCGTTTTGGTCTTTTAGGGAGTCCCCCATTTTTGAAGACAGCCAATGATGGGCTTCCCACGCTTCCTGTTTGTCTGAACTGCTCCAGACAATTTCCTGCCTTACTAATTCTTTATAATTCTTCATCAGAATAAGATAATGACTATAATTTTGTTTTTACCTCTGTTATGTTCTTACATTTGTAGCTGTCACTGAAAGAACATGGCAATATTACAGGCATCCTTACCTTCAGTAGTTATTCAGAGCATCATATCTGACTAGCACAAAAGTCAGTACTTGGGATAGTGTTATGAGATTACATCCTTCATGTCTGCAGACTGTGCATCTATGCAGATAGCCTGAAACTAAACTATCAACTAGTGGAAAAGCTTTAGGAATCAAAGAAAGCCCTACAATTGTTTTCTGGTTTGATTGGGATTCATAGTTTCTTAGTCTCTATGCTATTAGCAGAGCTAATAGTCTTTCATTCAAAGCAAACATGCCAAGTTTTCATAAATATTAAAATTTGTTCAGTTCAGGTTACTTTGGTAGAGATTTTTTTAAGAATCTAAAGCATATTTACAATCCTAAGAAATTATGAAAGCTATAAATCAGGAATTCTCAAGTGTCCTTGAGAATAAGAAAATGTCACTTCTAATGAAGCTATAGTTATTAGAAGGGAGACATGGCTCCCCTTTCAAATGCCATAGCAATCATCTGTCGTCTGTTAGAAAACACTCACTTAGCTAAACTGGCATATTGGAAAAACTATTCTGAGAAATGATATAGAGAAATGTCACTTCCAAAAGAACATCAAAAGTGCATTACAACGAATTCTGTGATTTTTCTCTTCAAAATATCCCCTTTTATTACTGCAGGCTTCTGAAATTCCTGTTAAACCACTCAGAAAAGTTTACATTAAAAAAAAAATGATAAGACTCTCAAGGTAAACAACTTTGCCATAAAGCCTTGACCATAATCACAGCTCACAGATTTTCACACAGAACCCCTTTCTCAGCAGTTCTCCAGCTTTGCTTTAGCATTTTTTTCCAATTTTGTTCTATCTGTGAACAAAGCACAAGTGGCCCACTCCTTCCTGAAAGTATATAAAGAAATTCTACCATTAAAATGGTGGCCAGAAATTGAAAGCTCTTTAGGGACCCCATCTGAGGCTTGTGCTAGTAAATTGGAACTGACAACGTTTTCCCTCTGAAACAAATGGCTTTTGAAATACACAAAGGGCTTTGGAAATGCCTCAACTTCAAAAGCAGTTTGTCTTGCATCAGTATTTTGATGGATATTGCCTTGGCCTTGGGTGGATAGTTTCAGAGTTCTTTGGAATCCTGTTTTAAAAAGCCACAAAATGTGCATAAGCTGCAAAGTTTCCTCACCATTACATATTTTGCAGTTATAATTTTAATATAATCAGTGCCTTTCAAACAATAAGAGGATTCGTGTTCTCAAGGACCCTTCTGTTTGCTCAGGATATACCACAATCAGAATATTTGTAAGTAAATATCTTTCTATTGATATTAGAAGGGAATGCAAATAGTTTTCCTTTTTTATCATACATAAAGTATATAGGAGACCATTACACTGAAAGTAAAACACATACACATATCAAATGCCCTCACAGATCAGCTAGTATACTTCTGTCATTCTCTTAACATCTTACAGTTTATCATCCAAATAGTCTGTTTGCTTTGGACAAGCTGAGCTGACTGAGCTCCACTTCAATAGAAAGAGTCATCATCAAATGTTTTCAAAAAAGTCAGCCGCCTTCACATTTCCTGTGAGATTAAGCCACAGCTTTGTTCTAGTCATTTCCCCCAAAATAAAAGTGTTGTCTTCTATGGAAAGAAAGATCACAATAGCCTAGGACATATGGCAGATACCAATGGTAGCATACCCAGTTCAAGGCACTTGAAAATATCTTTGCCCCTCGTTACCACTTTCTACCTGCCCCACTGAGGTACTCAATGGAAAACCTCTATCCTGGTCAAAAGTGATCAAGCAGTCAGTGCATACCTTCCAACATTTCACACAAGAAAACTGGGACATGTGTGGCCAAGTAATGTCAGAGTGTGGTCAAGATGGCCAAAGTTATGAATGGGGAAGATCATACAAGCTAGGAGTCATAGTAGCAGTCTGCTTTTATCTGAGCCTCCTGAGAAGGCCAAGATTTGGCTCCTCCACCGGGCTACTTTTGCATATTGAACTTTATTTCTACCCATTAGAAAAAAGGGAGAATGAAGACAGGAAATGAGTGAAGAGAACAAGTGGGGTGAATAACTGGTACAGTCCATGCCAAGTCAGGACAATTGGAGAGTATTATCAGCGGTGCAGTGGAGCCAAGGGCCTGCTGGGTTATGGCATTGAAATTTTCTAGCAGGGACAGGTGGGCCCTGCTCCCCTCAAGTTTCTTAAGCCGCACTTCTCACTGGGGAGCTACTGCTATTTTAATGCAAAGTATCTGCACAGTGCTTTGAATGGACATTAGTTTTGCAAAAGACCTGCTGCTGGTGCAAACGAAAACTTCTTCAGGCAGTTTATTCAAATGGGTCAGTACAGCTGCCTGCATTTTCCAACTGATACTTCAATGCTTGCGGCTGCACCACAGCTGGGAAGACTCCCAATGTGCCTATCTGTCCACAGTGAGTAGGACAAGGTATCAGGCTGTCAAATACAGTCAGGTTAGAGTGACTTTAAGAACTGGGCCCAGCCCACCTTCCACACTTCATCCTGAAAGATTCATAACAACCTACCGACTCCTACTAAATTTTTGAAGCCTAGAAAGGAGTGTTAATCACAGAATTAATGTAACAGGTAGTTTGACTCCCACTTAACAATGACATTCATACAACATATGAAAACCATAAAGTTGTTGTTGTGTGCCTTCAAGTTGGTTCCAACCTATGGAGACTCAAAGGCGAACCTATTGCTGGGTTTTCTAGGGCTGTGAGTATGCAATGCACTCAAGGTCACACAGTGGGTTTCCATGGCTGTGGAGAATCAAACCCTGGTCTCCACAGGTGTGGCCGAACACTCAAACCACTATACCATGCTGGCTTTCAAAACCATAAAGACAACCTCATAAAGAGCCCAGCCTGAATCTGGCAGTGCCTGGATAAACAGAACAAGAACTTCTGCATTTTCTGATAAACCACTAGCGTGAAGATCATTTTCATATGTGAGTTTTTACACTTAGTCTTGCTTCCGTCTGCCTGCAGCATTAATGCAAAGCCTAGACTGGTAACACAAGGGAGGTTTTAAACTGGTGTCCTAATTCTATCTTATCTCCTCGATATTAAACAAAGCAACACACCTACAATTGCTTTTGAACTAGTACCACTTGAAAAATCTGATCTCTGTAAATTTTTGTGCAGACGAACCTGATCCTCGCCTCTTCTCTCAGAATATGTAAAGTAGAATACAATTATGTCTTAGATTTTATACTTCAGCAGACTTTGGAATGCACTTCCCAGCTCAACAAAAGCATGGAAAGGTATTTTAAAATGCTTATGTTAAATGCATGAACTGAGATAAAATCCATTTGTAAATATGTATTTTTTGAGGTATATGTCCAAAATTAAAGTTAATAGACCTATTTGCATAGATCTGACTGAAAATTACCAATTAATTCACTATAATTCTCAGCCATGCTAGCTGGATATTCTGGGATTTATAGTCCAAAAAAAGTAACTTTCCCAAACTCTGATCTTCATGCTTAAATAAAGAGTGGCGCTTGGCTTTCCCACAATATACCACAACACTCTGGCCATTGCACTTGTCCTGGGTTCAGTTCTCTGACCTCTCATATTCAAAGAGAGACTCATGCCTGTTCTGTCCAAAACAGAAGTTTGCTCTCACAGGATAACATGTACGCTGAAGTGTCCTTTTACCTTTAAGGATCTACTAAGCTGCCAGTTGACAGGCTGGTATGTTCTGCAGCGCAGTACCAACATTACGTCAAAGTAATCCCTAGGGAGTTGTTCTTGTCTGGATGTGCTTCCTATCACTCATGTGACACAGATATATTTTCACAGCAGACTATGAATCATAAGTAAGGAATGAATGCTTGATAGCCTCAGTAAGCCTGAAGCCCACAGTCCACAATGTTTTCATTCCCATTCCCCAGATTAAGTATTTTCACATACACAGTCTGACATTCTGATAACATAAAAACAATTCTAGGTCTTTGTGGGGTGCTTGAAAGGCCAGATAAGTCTAACACACTTGTCAATATTGTGCTTTATTCATTCATTCCACAATTTATCTATGTTCTGTGAGCTGCCTCTATTATCACTCTCCTATGAAACCATCCTTTATGGGGGGAAAAAAACATAAAACAAGAAGAGAATAATTCCCAATCCTACTCAGAAAATGAGCAAGAAAATACAAATATAATGAAACCATTCTAATTAAGGATCACAACTGAATGATGCCACCGTTTTATAAGCCTAAAGACACATTCTATGGGCTGAACTTCAAATTATGCTACTCATAGCCTGAATTCAGGACATTACCCTGGCAGATGAAGTCAAGATTCACAGGTTTTGAACCTATTCTTGAACAGATGCAGTTGACAAGAAGTTTTCCTTCCTATCAAGTTGTCTTTCAGTGACAACTTCCTACTCAGAAACTTTTGCACAGGACTGCAAAGCTATTTCTTATCTGTCAGATGTGTTTCCCACAGTCTCTTATTCTGATTTTTTAATTAATCACATTAAATATGCTGATATGCCTCTTTCACAGATGAATAGAAAAGACAACAATAGGCATTTGAGCATATGAGTTTTGAATGCAATGTTGACATTTCAAATCTTGTGTTTACATTACGCTCCATCACAGTAAAGATTAAAGCAAGTGGAAACAGGCAAAAATATACATCAACTGTAACTCTCCATGATGGAAGATGTTTCACTCTATTATTTTGATACAGAATGAGTTGCAAGTGCAAGCACTGCAGTACAGACCTGGTAAGCTACCAACAAGGGGAAGTACACTATGAAAAATGAAGCCTTAATAGTAAGTGAGGTTAACCCAAAGGTATCATCATCAAAAGTGTGAAAGATGTATGTTACACAGATACTGGTTACCAGAGAACAAAACATGTTGACCAACAACATGCAGTACTGAGAAACTCCATTATTGTAGCTGTTAAAGAGTGGTAGTATTACTGTGGTTATTAACCAATTTATCTCCTGCTCGTTCCCATAGGAACTCAGGGTAGCTCTCAGAAAACTGAGACATCTGTAAATTGTAAGTCACGTAAGAACTACCAAGTAGGAAAAGAATGAAGGATCCAATTTTCAGAACAAAGCATTAGAGCATTAAAGGTATTATTGCCTTACCTTAGTATTCACACAAGCTTTTCCACGCTTATATTCCTTATGGCTTGCTCTTTTATCTAGCTTGTTCCACAAAGCTTTGGCTTTCCAACTGGTCACCTTTGATTTGAGCTTTGGATAAAAGTTCCTATTGTCCAGCGGATCTAGTTCAAGGTGACGGGTGAGAATATTAAAGGCTTGAATCGTGCCTTTGCATGTGGAGGCTTGGACGAAGTTTTCGAATATTTGGCCAGCTTGGTTATATTTCTCACAATCCTTTTCCTCCATGTTCTGAGAAGACAGAGGGCAGTATCCTAATGGCATGCTCTGAGGCTGAGGTTCATCTGAAAGATGCAGTCAAATTTTCCCAAACATGTAACATCTAGGAAGAGACAGAAATAGGTCAAGTTAGCACCATCTCAGGACAAGACTCAAATCCTTACAACCCACAAGTTAAGAAGCCAGCTGGATACAAAAACAGCAACACAGGAATTATCTTTGGAATCAGCTAAACAAAAGGACTGCTATCATTCAGAGAACTGCACATAAAAGGCAACAGCTCTCCACATACCCAGTGGGCCCAGTTTTACATGAGCACTACAGGCTAGGTTATAATTTAACAACTTCCAGAATATTGTCTAAATAAGGCCATGATATCAGACGTTTACCCATGGCTTATTTTTTCTCTCTAGGTGTTATCAAAGTGTATCACAGGTCAAGAACAAAGTCCATGGTTTATAATATCCAGCAAGTGACAAGAGGGCAATTTAGCATATGGCTCCATGTAATAAATGCACACTATATATGTAAAATCCATTCTGATGGAATATTCCATCTTAATACAATACACAGAAACACATGTGGGCCACAAGTTGCCCATATATGGGCCAGAAGCTGCAACCAGAAGTGACTTCTTGTCACTTCTAGGCTTATTTCACCTATTATGGGCATTGGGGGAAGTAAAGAGTATGTTTCTACTTAAACGGATGCTCCCACTGGCAACTGAGCTATTTGGACAGTGACTATCTGCCTGCCATTTTCTGGAGGGTTGCAGGGTTTGGGGGAACAGGAGGGGTTTGGACCCCCCCAAAGGGTTAGGCCTTATGCACCCCATGGAAAATGCCTTCCCTGTCCCAGGACATGATTCTCTTTAGCACTCTACTTCTACCATCATAATAATAATAAAAAAATCTCTGGCATAAAAATTCCTGCCAGAAAATAATTGCAAAAGGTCATGAATGTGAAGCTCCTCAGTATTTTTCTTCAAGTATTTACAAGGAAATGTGGGCCATTTAGTTTCTCTCAAGCACCGCCAAGTTAATACATTTTTTAAAAGTCTCCTGTGACCTGTATATTTCTGCAGAATATATTTCTTTTACTGAAGAAACACTTGGAGACTTTTCAAAATGTTTGAGGAAATGTGGGTACAGCATCCTGGCCATGTAACAAATCTGCCTTGCAATTTGAATGAAATTGTTGCAATCTTCTTGCAGGCAAACATCTGGACAGAATAGTTATTATGTCACACATTAGGACTATATCACGTAAACTCAGCATTGCTTGTGTCCTCTTTTAGCAATGCTGCCCAACAGTATTGAAGAGGACTTCTACAGAACTAGGGGGCAGTGGATGAAGCCTTGCCAAATACTTGCAGCGCAGCAGAGCCAAGTATTAAATCTCTTGACTGTTGCCAGACATTCCTTACTTGCATGAAGTTGTGTGTGTGTGTGGGGGGGGTATTGTCCCAGTACCAGCTCAACTGAAAATAACCAGTTTTCACAAAGGTGGAGAATTTCTTCTCTTTCCCATGAAAGAGTCACAGTTTCCCTTGTTCTTGATGTCACAAGCATAACCTTCTATTCCCTGGCTCTTCCCTAGTTTTATAACAGTAATGGGACTTTTAACTGTAGTATTACTGTAACAAATTATAATGTCAAAATCACATAAAATCTTCATGGAGTTTTACACAGGTCTTGGATCTGAAGCTGGGAAAGACATTTTAAATTCACATCAGGAGAAAGGCAAGATATACATTCAATAAATGAACAAATAAATATAGTTGGGAATCCACTTTCATGGGGGTTTAGCGGCTCAGGATCCCCACAAAATTGGAAAAATGTGAATATCATAAAACACTCAAAATGTATTTAACCCACACAAATAGAGTACCTGTACAGGTGGGGTGGCTAGGGCCCCCCTTGCTTGTGCAACTGAGCGAATGTGCGCACTCTCCCTCTCTCCGCCTGCCCCATTCCCCTTCCCACCCACACGAGTGAATGCATCTGCCCTCCCTTTTCCCACCCCATCTTCTTCTCCCTCCCACCCATGCACAGGAATGAAAGTGTGCTCTCTCCCTCCTCCCCATCCACGCAAAGGAGCTAAAGCATAAGCCCTCCCTTCTCCCATCCTATTCCTTTCCTTTTCTCCTGCCCACACGAGTGAGCAAACGTGCACACATGCTCTCCTGTCCCATCCTCTCCCCCCACAGCCCATGCAAGTGTATAAAGGCACACACCTTCCCCTCCTCCCATCCCAGCCCCTTCCACCTACAGAAGTAAGCAAGGGAACATGCGCACCATTGGGTGCAGCTACCCCTCCACTTTGATTTCCTCTCAGCAACACAATCCATATACAATCAATTTTTCAAATGCTTAACATGCAATGGGGAGGGATGACTGTAAATACTAAAGCAACTTTCCTTGTTGCATCAGAATGTATTTGTTGAGTGTTATTTGAAAACTCTCTGTTTCCATAAACCCATTAAATTTGCCATGAATTAACTCTCGATGTCCAATAATTCTGGTTCTAATTAAAGCACAATGATCTGAATCAGGCCCTTATGCACAACACATGAGGGGAGATAACACAGTACTCCTGCTCTGTAAGTGGTACACATCAGAATTTCACACTACACTACTGTGAGTAACAGGAAGTCTGTGAACACCTCCCATATTCCAGTGCAGCCCACTTCCCTTGCATTCCTTCCCTAACTGAAGAGAGAGAAGTTATTTAAAGATATGAGAGATGTCACAAGCCTAAGCCCATAACAAGCTAGAACAATGGCACATTAGATCCCCTAAGCAAATTGACCTCATAGTTTCAGCCCTGGGGTTCCTGTCTCTCACTCTGCCCTTCAAGATCCCTCCCTGGATCTGGTACTTGGGACTGAAGACTATACTGGACAAATATCTGTGTTAGTCAATGGGTTCAATGTGGCAAAACATGACCAGTTTTCCTTATGAATTATTAAATTAAAACACCCAGACAGGGATGTTGAAAATAAAAAGAAAAGGTCAAAAATTGTTGTATCCAAAAAAATAAACAACTAGCCTTGGGCTTGTTCCACACATAGCACATAGTTACACCTCAGTTTCAAACAAAAGTAACACTTCTCTCTGAACTCCTTCTATGCTCTCAGCTCCCAAAGCCTTATTAAAGTCTTATCACTTCCTCTCTTCCTTTTACTCTCTATCTGACTAGCCCTAATTAATTGTTCAACAGAGTGGTTCTTAACCTGGGGTCTAGGGACCCCTGGGGGTTTGCACAGCCCTCACAGGGGGTCTATGAAGCCCGGCCGCTGGACACCAACAGAAGCTACAGCAACAGTGATGTGGCAGCAGGGGCAAGGAGGTAGGTGTTAAAATTACTCCTTCGTTTGCAAACAAGGAAGCAGCTTGGGCACACACATACATTTGCCCACTGCCATGCCCCTGATGAAAATGTCACTGCGGCCAGCATGTGCACACACCCAAATTATGATTCTGAGACCAGGGTTTGAATCCCCACTCAGCCATGGAAACCTACTGAGCGACCTCAGGCAAGTCACATTCTCTCAGCCTCAGAGAAAGACAAAGGCAACAATTATTTCCAAGAAAATCCTCATTATAGGTTTGCCTTAGGATTGCCACAAGTCAGTTTTCAAAGGGGAAAGACATGCCGTGTCAGCTGCACTTTGTTGTGTGCCATCAAGTCATTTTTGACTTACAGCAAAGTGAACTGTCACGGGGGGGGGGGAATAAGATTTGTTTGGCTCTGCCTTCCTCTGAGGCTAAGAGAATGTGACTCGCCCAAGGTCACCCAGCATCTGAGTAGGGATTTGAATCCTAGGCCTTTTCCACACTACACTGTTATAGTGCTATTATTCCATTTTTGTTTGTAGTTTAGGGAGGGGCATTTAGACTTCTCAGCCAGAAAGTCCTTTGGCCTCAGTAAACAACAAAACCCAGAATTCCACAGGATGTTGAAAGTGATATAATAGCACTATACCAGTGCAGTCCAGAAATGGCCCTAGTCTCCAGGAAACTTCAGTAAATAAATAAATAAATAAAAATTAACTTTAAATTTAAATATGCAAATAGTTTATACACACACACACACACACACACACATATATATGTGTGTGTGAATCTGGGGGGGGCCCATGCAACAAATTATATGGTAAAGAAAAGGTTAAGAACCACTGGTTTAACAGACAAGCTTTTAGAACACACACTTTCTTCCACAGGCTGCCTCTCTCAGTGAGAGATCTGAGCAACATTTGGCTTGGCTCTTCTCAGGGTTGTAGTCCAGCTACATGCTTAACAACTGGATGCACTGGTGGGAAATCTACAGAGGAAGCAGCACCCAAGATGGGAGAGGGGGAGGGACAGGGCCCTGTTATGCCAACTGAAGATCCCTTTCATACAAACCCTATGCTTCCAGCAAGATTAGACTGAGATATGAAAACTAACGTTGAGCTCAGCTTATCAAAAGCAACAGAAGCTTCTCTGGAGGCATTGGAGGCTTTGGCCTGTTGCATCCCTTTCTTTAAGAAAATTTAAAGAGCTCAGCTGCCATTTTTCTACTTGTAAGGAAAGTACTGCAAGCAGACAGCGACTGCTCTAAAAAGATCATTTCTCTTGCTTCATGGTTGGCACAGCAACAAACTGTAGGTTAATCCTTATGAAGTTTCACATTTCTTACAATGCATGTCTTCCTGCCCATCTCCTTCCATTGCTCCCTTTATGAAAATAGGGAACTGTTTTATAGTTGAACAAAATCTAGCACAAGCCTCATACACAGACCCTCCAGGAAACAGAGTGGACAATAGAGGGCACATGTCTCCCATACAGAACTTCTCAAGCTCAACTAGCATCTCCAGGAGGACTGAAATGAAAACTATCAATGTTGTTGCGGTTGTGCTTTCAATTTATGGCAACTCCAAAGCGAATCACAGAGCTTTCTGGGCAAGATTTGCTCAGAGGCAGTATGTCTTTGCCTTCCTCTGAGGCTGAGGGAGAGTGACTTGCCGAAGGTCACCCAGTGGATTTGCATGGCCAAACAGGGATTTGAATGGTGGTCTCCAGAATCAAAGTCCAATGCCCAAACCACTACACAACTCTGGCTCTCTATCAATATCATACTCCACTTATATAAGATGACACTGCATTCAGAATACTGTGAAGAATTCTGATCAGCAGACCTCAAAAAAGGTTATTTTAGAATTAGAAAAGACATAGAAAAGGTAACCAAGATGATTAACCAGCTGGAACAATTCCTTTATGAAGAAATGTTAAGATGCTTGTGGCCTTTTCAAGCAGAAAAAGTGTGAATATGGAGGGGGGACATCAAAGAGATATATAAAAGTTTATATAAAACATAAAAAATAACTGGGGAGAAGTTTTTCTTCCACATTCATAAAACTAACATTGGGATGTTCCAATTTAATTTAATGTGAAAGATTCAGGACAAAAGAATATACCTCTTCACAGATCATATAGTTAAAAGCATGGAATTCAATTTGGAATACAACAGATTGAAGTCTTGTTCACAATTTGCTAGGGAATATAAGTGATCTCCACCAGTATGTACAGCTGTAAAAGAGCATTAGACAAATTCATGGAGGATAAGGCTATCGATGGCTACTAGCTCTATTAGTTACAGAATCTGAAGCTGTATGACTTCAGCTACCTCATAATTTGGTGTCATCTCCAAATCTGATAAGCATGCCCTGTATTCCATCATCCCAGTTGTTTATAAAGATGTTGAACAACACTGGGCCCAGGACAGAACTCTGTGGCACTCCATTAACCATTTCTTTTCCAGATGAAAAGAAACCATTACTGAGTACGTTTGAGGACGGCTCCATCCAACAATTACAAACCCAACTAACAGCACTGTCTTGCCCACATTTTACCAGCTTGCCTGCAAGAATAAAATGGAGGGTTCTGTCAAAAGCCCTACTTAAATCAAGCTATATTAGATGTGCCAGAAAGAGACTAGTTAACTCTTGTCTCAGTAAACCACAGTTTAGCAAAACATCTAAATATTACCATAGTGTGCTGGGGTGCATTCATGTGCTTAAACAAAATGCACCTCAGAAAACTAGCTATATTACAAACAGTGCCATTAAAAAGTACAATACATTAATGTTATGACCCAAAGATATTAGTATGTCATAGCTGATAGGCTGATCATTATCACTACACAAAAAATCCAAGGTCCTCCCTGACTTTGCCTCTACCTTGTATTTATTAATAATAGTAAAAATCGATAGTATTTTTCCCCCTTTGAGTAAGCATGCCTTCAATTTTAACCTAAGGGGGAAAACCTTGTGTCCCGTAACCGGAAGTGTGGGAAACACAGCCTTAAAACACTCTTGTAGAATATTATCATCCAGTGGTTAACACATAATATTCTCTATAAAACAGTATTTATGGGTCACTATATATTTTTATTATCAAGCTGGCTCATTTACAGTAGTCTGAAGTTTTAGTTCAGTTCCCGGGCATAATGGTTTTTCCATGTTACACTTTTGGGATATTGTGTGATCAACTGAAACAAGACCCTGTGTGACTTCATTTTATTAAAAAAAACGTAAGCATTCCTTCTGCCTTTACTTCCCGTCTTTGCTTTTAGTCTTATCCAAGACACATAGTAAGACCAACTAAAATTAGATTTTAAATTTGCAAAATAACTTTTATGTTTACAAGAAAACTATCAACAGCCTTTTAACACTGAACAAAGCTTGCTGGGCATTATGATTCACACGGAAGTACTTTCAATACATGTAACAGATTCACATGAATAGACTGTGAACTTCAACATACCCTCCAGCATTTCAGAGAGGAAAACTGGGACGCATGTGGCCAAGCAACATCACAGTGCGGTCAAAAAGGCAAACATTATTAATGACAGAGAACACACAAGCAAGAAGAGCAATTTGCTTTCGCCCAAGTTTACAAGGAAAGGCAAAATTCTGCCCCTCCTATCCTCTCTGCTCTGCTGAGTTAACTGAGTGCAAATTACTTTTGCACTTTGAACTCAGCTTGCAGCTACTAAAGTAACCTGAAGACAAAGGCAGAAAGTGGGAGGAGGACAGAGAAACTGGGACATTTTAAAAGCAGCTGAAAAAGTGGGGCAACAGAGGATTAACTGAGACTGTCCCCTAACAAATTGGGACAGTTGGTGATTATGTTTCAAGCTATGGAAATAAACTGCTGTCGTCAGGCAAATAATACCGTAGAATTATTGGACAGAATACAGACTAGATTATTAGTATTTTTTTTAAAAGGGATGGACAACTGTGGCACATCCAATGGTGAGGCCCCTGGGATCCTCTAGGGGTTCCCCAGAATGCCCTAAATGTCAAAATATAAGGTGGCTAGAGGTCCAAATCTGTTAACTGATTTTTGTGAAATAATGCAGGATCCTGGATGCTTGTAGGAAAGACTGTTTAGTATTGGGAGAGGGAGGCAGAAAGAGGAGCCTGGAGGAGTTGAAGACCACCTGAAACAGTCTTGCAGACTCACCTGAGACCCTTGTGTTATATTTTGCCTGCCCCCTCTTGAAAGACACACTAGTATCAACTCTGATACAGGAGAAAACTAAAATAATTCAAATACCAATGTGAATGAGAGAATACTAACACAGAATGCATATTTTGATATCTTTATTTGTTTTATGTTCAATTCATCTATTTTAAACTTTAATTGCACATATTTTATTCAATTTTACTGTTAGCTGGCTTGAGTCCCAAGGCAGGGTAAAAAAAATTCTAATTAATAAGTACTTTATTTCAGAGTCCCAATAAAGTACTAGGCGCTGTAGGCCTTAAGAAGCATTACGACTTCCAGTTTCTTGAGGATTTCACGAATCCCAAAGTTCTAAGTCAGGAGAATAGCTTCTGAGTTCCAGAAAAACGAGAAACTACTTATTTTCTAAGTTTCAGTTACATGCACTGTTAAAACGAACTTAGGTATTTTCTTTCCCATTATCTATTATAACAATACATCCAAACCAAAACATTCTCATAGTAATAATGACATGATCCACTTTACTTACTGTCCCATCAATTAAAATTGGCTTTTAACAGTCAGCCAACTACAGCTGTGTAGATACTTACTTGGAATAATTTCCATCGAACTCAGTCAAGCACATTCCCAAATATATGTATATAGATTTGTTCTTCTTTATCCTTTAAAACCTGAAGCTTTAGTGACAAACTGAATGTTTTGCCTATCACTATGTCTCAATAACTGAAGTCCGAGAGGAAAAACCACAAGTAACTACATCCCATTTTAAAATCGCATGAAGAGGAACTGAATACATCTGGGTATGTGTCATCAGCATCTTGAGGAGGAAGAGAGATCAAAAGTTTTGTGGCTACTCTTGAAATTATATAGCCTTGGGGGGAGAAAGATGAAAACATTAGATGTCTGCACAACAATTCGGAAAATCTGAGTAAGTTGAAAGTCACATCTCTCCTGATGTACTAGAATTTCTTACCAGATAGTTCAGTGGGGAAAGTTCTACTTCCCTTACAAATCTTATTGCTATGTCATGACTTATATGTACAAAAATGACTTCCTTGGGTATGCATTCTTCTACCTCTCTCTTTGCCAGCTTTTAAAATCCATTAAATACAGGCATACTTTAGTTAACATAGCCTCTCACAGTGGCACTCCTTTTAACAAAAGCTTTACACCCATCTAGCTCACTTTTCCTCTACATCAGTGGTTCTCAACCTGTGGGTCCCCAGACGTTTGTGGACTTCAGCTCCCAGAAGCCCTGAGCATTGACCATAGTGGCTGGGGCTTCTGGGAGCTGAAGTCCACGAACATCTGGGGACCCACAGGTTGAGAACCACTGCTCTACATCCTCTGTCTAGCAGAATATATACATACATATTTTTAGCAGCATCAGCACTGGAAGGATAGTGAAAGAAGGATGGAAAAACACAGATTCCATGTGTGTGTGTGTGTGCTGGGTTGCAGCGGCATATCTTCAGTTTAAAAAAAATTAATAAACAAAGCTGAGAAAGAGCAGGATTCTATTCTAGCCTTGTGTGCTTCCCTACAAAAGGCAAGATAAAATACCCATGGTCTACAGAATCCCTTACTGAGCATGCATGAACATCAAAGCAGAGAGAAACAGCAAGAGCAGGTAAGTTTTCCTCACCAGCTATCTCCAGCATGTTTTTTTAGGGGAAAAAAAAGAAAAAGAAAAAGAGCAAAACATAGATTTATAAGTTTGGCCACTATGGTTGTACCCTCTACCGGCAACTTTTTGGTGTTGCCTTAAAACATGGTGGAAAGTGCACCCAGTGTGCCACATGCAGGCTGTGCCCTGACATGTCCAATTTAAAAAATGGCTTTTTTCCCCTCATAATCCAGCAAAGATGCTCAAAACCTCTACCACGTATAGCTCTCATGGGACGCCAAAAGTCCAGCCATTAAAACACGACATCACTTTCGGCTGCATCAGGAATCCTGGTGTGGCCTCAAAAAGAGTGGTATGAGGATGAAAACCAGCCCCTATCCCATCTGTAGTTACCCTCCCCTGACTTAGAACATTTGTATTCTACCAGGTCTTAGATGATTAGCACTACTAAATAAGGAACCAGTAGCTATTTTTGCTATTTGGTTTCATATAGACTTTATGGGGTTTCAGTTATGTTCCATGTTAGTACATCTTTAACTATGCAGCTTTTATGCGTTGTTTTCAGCTGCCTTAATGGGAAGAGTGAGATACAAGAACAAACCTACTCTTGTCACTGCACATTTTACTAGTGTGTTGGAAAGCAACCATTCTGTATTTGCATGTTCTCACTGACCTATAAGTAGATAATCTGGAAGTGTCTCAGTCTATGCTTCAGCTTCCCTTGCTTAGACTCCAAAGAATCAGATGCCCTTTATTAAGCTGCTTTCTGCCTTGAGCCCTCTTCATCTAACATCTGGCCAAAAAAACCAGCAAGACTCAGCCTACACCACCATACACAGGTGCTGGATGACTTCAGCTATATCCATAGCTGTAAACATCAGCCTGGAAGAATGAGGGAGGAGGTTGGAATTTGAACTAATAAGAAGGCAGGAGTTCAGGAAGTAGGTGACAACAATCCTAAATTCGTATTCAGACTTGCCCTGCATGCTCCATCACTTAGCGAACATATGGCATTTCATGACAGCAAAACTAGGTCATACATAAAAACAACCCACACTCAAAAATTAAACTCGCTGTCAGTGGATTTGCAAGAACACTTTACCTCAATGGATTACAAGTTTCTCCCAACTACCAGCCCTGAATGTTCCAAGTAACTTAACAGAACAGATACCTCTTTTTTAAAATAACAGTATTTAAAAAAAAATAATATAGTCTTCCCTCCACATTCGCAGTTTGACCTTCACAAATTTGATTATTCACAAGCTACATACTTGTTTCCTCTGCTCCCACTTTCCTCCTCCCATTCCCTTGCATTCTTCATCCCAGGCTTGCAAGGCTTGTGTTCAAAATTGACTTTTTTTTCCTTTTGGGAGAGCAAAGCCCCCCCTCTACTACTGGAGGCATGTCCTCTCTGTCATGTGGATTCACATTTGCTGTGCAATGGCCACTGGTTGGTCAGGTACTCTCTTTGCTCCCTACCACTCCTTTCTAGGAGAAATCTCCTTTTTCAAGATGCCAACCAGAAGTAGCTAGAACACCAGAACTCAGTGGTCCCCTGTTCTCCATCTGAGATTTACTTGTCTTTCTTCTTCCCCACAGGAGTGGTGGGGCCAGAGTCAAGAGAATGGGAGGGGAGAGCTCTGGAGGAGAATGGGAGAGGAATTGTAGGGGGAGTTATTCATGATTTTTCTACTTTTGTGAGGGTTCTGTGCCTTGAACCCTCGTGAATATGGACGGGCCATTGTAGTTTGCTTAGTCTCACTAATTTAGACCACACAAAGCTCATTACTGTACATTCCCAGTATCCACATGACATATTAATCTGAATTGAATGAAAATTAAATGGAAATTGAAGCAATAAAGCAAATACATTAAATGTAATGGAAATTCCTGTATAGTATTTCATGGAAGATGGAAGGGAATGGAAAATTGCAGAAACTGCATGCTGTTCACTCACATTCTCATGCTTTCTCGCATTATCCAAGCTGTCTAACATTTTCTCACTGTATACATGTGTTCTATGCTACCCAGTCACTAGTAGGCCTCTCACTTACATGATCTGATTATGGTATGATCCAGGATCTCCTTCTGATTATCCTCCTTCTGATTCTGATCCACCTTCTAACATATAATCAGAAGTTCAACACTAGCCAATATGGCTCTAAATGCTACAGCACTGAGACCCTACTGCTAGACTAGGATTGACCTTCTGCATATGAAAAACATTTTATACCTATCTCTTTTTTGACCATACAGTCAGCCATCCTTATCCACAGATTCTGTATCCACAGATTCAACAAACCACAGCTTGAAAATATTTGTTGAAAATTCCAAAGACCAAACTTTGATTTTGCCATTTTAAATAAAAAGCATCATCTACTACACTAATGTACATAATGGGACTTCAGCATCCACAGATTTTGGTATCCACAGGAGGTCCTGGAACCAACCCTGGTGAATATCAAGGGCCTACTGTACCTTGTTGTTAATGTTCATGTTTTTATTGGTTATGCACTAACTTTGGACAGCAAATAATGGCTAAAAAGTCTTCTCTTTCTTAGATGCTGAAGTTCTGTCCAGTTTCAGGGCTCCCCCTCTAGGCTTCATACTTGTCTCGATACCTGAGTCGTTCATCTAATTGAAAAAAATAATGCTCACTAATCTGCATTTTTCATTATCCATGGTAAGTCTGGGAAGGTATCCACTGCAGATACAGGAGATATAATGTATATCAAATGAGACAATCTTTCTGAACTACCATTACAGAGGATTTAAATGTCAAAAAGTAGGGTATCTTGGAAATATGGGATTTAATATTTGATGGGAAAGAAATCCATACAGAGTAATTTGGAGGGAGAATAGTAACTGAGTGAAATAGAAAGGGATTCTATTATCAGTTGTTTACCAAAGAATTGTAATGAATATGCTTAACAACTGTTGTCATGTGCCTTTAAGTTGTTTCTAGCTTATGGTGGCCCTCATGGGGTTTTCTGGGGCTAAGTGAGGTTTCCATGGCTGAGTAAGGAATCAAATCCTGGTCTCCAGGATTGTAGTCCAATGCTCAAACCACTACACTACACCGGCTCTCACACCACACTGGCTCTCGTACTTAACAATACCTGTACATCTTCAGTATTATTATCAGATTATCATTATCAGATCCTATTACTGCACTACAGAAATGCCAACTCCAACAAGTAATTTTCTAGCTGGATATTTTGTTCTAATACTTTCTTATTAATGAATTATGTTCTCTTGGATTGCACATATGGGTTTTATGCTACATAATCTCCATTTCTCATGGAGACCAAGAGGTTCTGTTGCTGTGAAGCTGAAAGGTGCCAGTTGTCGGGGGGGGGGTTTCACTCCAGAAAGAAACCTTAATACTGCTCTGCTGTTCCATCCAAACAAGTTCTATAACGTTAGAAATGTATAAGTTGGAAATGACACGAAATGTCATGGGAGTATGGAAGGTGGCTTAAAAATATTTTTACATAAATAAATTGCTCTGGTGACAAAACTACTTATGGTAACTGGACAAGAAGGGAATCTCTCATCTCTTCCTGCCCCTGCAAATTGCTGTGTATCCTAAAAAAGTGGCTCCAAAAGTCTGGGAAGCCCTCTTCAGTAGGATTTCTGGAAGCATGCAGCATAGCAGGGCAGACACAGAAGAACAAACCATTTAGTTGTAGTAACACTCATTAGCAGATTTCAGTCTCAACAGTTGATTCTCAACCTCTATCTCAAAGAGGGTAGTAACTGAGAGTAAATATCAGGTCTCTGTGATTTCAGCATATTACATACTGAAAGAAGCAAGCTGCCCTTTTTATGCTTTTAGCACAGCATACAAAATGGGAGAAGCATAAATCTCCCTGCTCTAGGGCTTATCTGTCTTCCAGATACAGGGATAACCAGTGCCCCCACCCACTCATCGGTGTATTCTGGGAGAAAATAGGAAGCACAATACACTCACACTTCCTGTTTCTTTTACTGACCAGGGCATTTTCCCCTGATAGTATCTCAACAGGGATTCAGACTCTTACTTAAAGCACAAATAAACAGTGTTTTCAACATCCCACTCCTGGACTAAACAGCATATGAGGCTCCTACACTTGCTCTGCTTGTTCTTGTTTAATTCGGTGAGAAATTACAGGCAATTGAGAATAGCTACAGATGGAAAATTCTGCAACAGCTACTACAGTGTAGAACTACCAAGTCTCACATCTCGTTTCCTTTTTAAGTCTAAAAAGAACAGTGCTAAAACTTTCAACTTAGTTGAGTGCCCAGTAAGCTGATTCTAATTACTACTCAAGAAAAATAACTATCCCATTTGCAACATTTATGTGATACTACGTAGAACATACTTTTCTTTAGATTTGATTTTTCACAATGAGATGTTGCAATGCACTGTTCCATTAAGCTGCTGCACATATTAATACAAGGCTCGTAAACAGAGGCAAATTGTCACAACATGAAAATAAGTTGTTTTCTACTTTTCTAAGATTAACAGCAGTTTACAATGAGTTCAGTGTTTCCCCCTGCAGTAAAAGATTCCAAGCATTCGTTATAAAGCTTTGAACAAGAGTGAGGAGTGAAAAATCAAACATAAGCTGCAGTCACATGACTCCAGGCGACAATCACTTTCCTTGTCGCTCCAGACGGAATTAGTGTAAAGTCATCAGTTGGACAACATTAAACACAGAACATATTAAATGCAGAAGATAAACGTCAGTACCAGAGGAAATATTAGTTGAGAGAGTAGGCCAAGCTGGATAAGAAAACCAAGGAGGAAGAAGAAGAGGAGGAGGAGGAGGAGAGGTTGGCAGTGGCAGCTGTAACTGCTTTAAAGGCAGGAGAAAGGTCCTCCTTCCCTTCCCACAATCTTACTTGGCAGCACAAACGCAAGAACACCTAACCCTGTTTTCTCAAAGAGGAAATCAGAGGAAGATGCCCTCATACGAGCGCCCTCTGCAAGCAGGATTCTCTTCTGCAAATGTTCAGAATCATATACACTAACCACAAACTCAGTTCTCCAAGCACCCAAACTCATGTAGTGACAAAGTGACATCATCTATGTACCACTGGAAGGGAAGGCATCAACAGGCTTGGAGAAATAAGATTTGCTGAATTACTGTGCACCAAAACATCCCCGTGAAGATTTGTTCAGAGATCACAAAATACTGACTACAGAAGGAGGGAAAGATGGAAAACTGGGTGGCAAGAATGAGCTTGGAAAAATTACTCTTTTAGAGTATAACTCTTAGGGCTGGCCATGCTGAGTTGTCTTAGGAATCGTAGTCTCTGAAGGTACTTTTTCCAAGTACTAGGGAGAACCAATGCACTAGCATATCCTGAACACAAGGACTCCACATGGGAACATAATTCTTTCAGGTGCCATTTCCAAATCCTCTCAGTAGCCTGAGAAGGACTGGCTTCTGAATAACTCCTACCGCACTCCCTAATGCTGTTCACCTTTGTCTTTTGGGAACAGCACCTCACTGCTGTATAAGGAATGTTAGTCATTGTCAGGTTAAAAGGTTGAATCTGATGGACTCATAAACTTGTTAATGAATATGCCTCCCAGGCAAGGCTGGCATCCAAACCAGGTCATCAGCTAATTAGGCCATGAACAATGGCTAAGACTCTTTTTCTGGCAAGAGATGTTCTAACAAGCCATCAAGGAAGTTCAACATGTCAACATTTTCAGTGCCTGGAACTAAACCAGATGCTTGAGACTCAAATGCACAGTGGGTCAAACTGTGAGAGATAACTTAATGATTTTCTGGGCGACCATACAGCAAGCTCATGAGAGCAAGGAAGCAAGGAAACCAACTGGTAATTGTTTACAATTCTCATATGGAGACCAGGATTATGTTATCATATACTAGTACACCAGTTTCACTCACAGAGGACAGTCTCCAATTCTGTCTCCATTTATCCATCAACTTATCTGGGATTCTCTGAACTCATCTGGGATTCTCTGAATGGTGCCTAGGAGCACTCTTGTTCATCATCACACACAGCTGGTATTTTCAGGCATAGCATCTAATCCATGGTTTTGAGTAATTTAGTACCATCATGACAAACTCTGTCAGCTGGAAGAGGCACAGATATAAACAGCAGAAGGGTAACCATAACATTTTGTTTGGAAAGACTAATCAGATATCCCTTTTTAAAACAAGTTGGTTGTACATTCAATGTGCTAAAAATTATACTGCCATTTAGTAAAAATCCTGTACAGGCCAACTCTTAAACATGCCACATTATATGTTTTGAATTCTCTGCCTTCTTGCATTTAGACTGTTGATCTCAAAATCTGCATAATCCTACAATAGGACTACAGAATTTGGAAATACCTAGTTACAAAGAACAAGTTAGTAATAACCAATTGCTCCTCTTCCATGAAGTAAAATATCACATCACAGTTACTACATAACTGGGATAATTATACTTATTCTTCAGTGATGCTAACTTTGGAGTTATTTTAATAGTTATGGGATGTGGCCTTCTTAAATGATGGAAGAAGAATATCACATGCTGCTTAATGAAAAACATTCTGATGCTTCCCCCCTACCTTTTTTTTAAAAAAAGCAAGAACTGCTTTAGTCACTCTCAGGAATCAGGCAAAATAAAATTACCTTTAAAACTGTAACATATGGATAACTATCTCCTTTGGAGTCACTTGTAATTATAACTAACTACTTTCTAAAAGTAGCTTCCCAGGTTGTGCTCTACATTTGGAATGAGCTAAGTAGCTTCATTTAAAAAAAGACAAAGGAATGGTCAGAGCAAGCAATATTAAAATTAGTGTTAAGGCTGCACCCGTTTATGTCTCTACTGATGAAGACAGTAGAGGAATATCTTCTACAGGAAATGACCAATGTTTAGGCATTTTTTGATTTACACGACATTGCTGAAACAATTTTCTAAATAATAACAGTAGAAACAGCAGAAGTATGTTTGTGTAATTAAATGACCTCAGTAAAAAGATGCTCCCTCTTCTGGAAGTCATGTGAACAGCAATCTATTTAGTGCCCAAGGATTCCCCAAAATTACCAAGCCCTCAAAGGAATGAAAGCACCAGTTTTTAAAGCTGTGTTTGAAAGAGTTTGACAAGACAATACATTAGCTAACCAGACCTAAATGAAGATGTCACCCACAGATGCAGGCGAAATGTCAGGAGAAAATACTAATAGAACACGGCCTCAAAGCCCAGAAAACCCACAACAACCTACGGATTCCGGTTGTGAAAGCCTTCGACTTTACACTAAATGGAAAAGTTTATAACTGGGGAAAAACTGTTTCAAAGCAACTAATATCAACAGATACTTGCATAATATCATTATGTACGTGCCTTCAGGTCAGCTCTGACTTATGGCAAGCATAGCATAAGGTTTTCTTGGCAAGAAAAGGAGATTCATTAATCCTCTGATGGTGGAGAACGTAACTTGCCCGACGACAACCAGTAAGTTTAGAAGGCTGAGCAGGGATTTAAACTCTGGTTTCCCAGAGTTCTAGTCCAATGCTCAGACCACTACACTATGCTGGTTCTCACTTATTTATCTTGCTTAACGGAACACTAAAAACATTGCAATTGTTATAGTATTAGTGTTACTTGTTAAAAAGAACAACAGTTTGCATTGTTTTTCTTCTGCCGTGTGTACCCAACATCTATCAAGTTTGCACAATATGCCTACAGAAAATATAAATCATGGAACAGTAAAGGATATTGGGGCCTTCTTGCCTAGTCCCTAACATGCAGAAATACACAGTTAAAGCAGTCCGGACAGATGGCCATCCAGCTTCTCTATAGAGAAAAGTCCACCATCATCTGAGGCAGTCTATTCCACTGTCAAACAGTGGAAAACAAGTCCTTCCTGACATTTAGATGAAATTTCATTTCTTTTCCTTTGAATCCACTGGTTTGTGTTCCAGTCTCTGGAGCAACAGAAAAGAAGCTCACTCCATCTTCTATATGGCATCCCTTCAGATATTTGAAGTTTTCTATCATGTCACCTTCCAGTCCTCTCCTTTCCCAGGTAAACATACCCAGCTCTCCAAGCCATTCCTCAGAGGGCTTGGTTTCTGAACCTTTTACCATCCTGGTTACCTGCCTCTGGACACATTCAGCTTGTCAACATGCATTCTGAGGTAACCTGCATCTAATTACAGCACCTAGCATTCAGGCAATTTTATGCACTACCATTACCCTGGAAATAATATCTACATTAAGATGGTTGCCTGAAGAGATCTATACATTTTACTTTATGCCTCACTGGAATGCAAACAAAACTAAGGATTATAGAAGGTAATGCCGATATATCTTACTGCCCAACATCTTACAGATGAAAACTCGGACATGTGTGGTCAGGATGGCAAAAATTATTAATGAGAGAGAATAGACAAGCTAAGAGAAGCTGCAGCAGTTTGCCTGGATTTACCAGGAAGGGCCAGATTCTGCCCCTTTCTTTCCTCTTACTCTGTGTTAACGAGTGCAAATTCAATTCAGCACTTTGAACTCAGTTTGCAGCAACTGAAGTAAACTGAGCACAAAGAAGGAAAATGGAAAGAGGAAATAGAAACTGGGACATTTTGAAAGCTGTTGAAAAAGTGGGATGAGAGGGGATTAACTGGGACTATCCCTGCCAGACTGGAACAGTTGGAGGCTATGACATATTGAAGAAAAAGCTGAGGAAAATTTCTGCTTCAGAAAGCAAAGTCTTAACTACACCACCAGTGATGAGGGCCAGTAAAGACACAGAGTTAGCTGGGGTTTACAGAAAGGGAGAAGACTGAAATGTAAGATGTTGTTCTCATCCACTCTGCTTTTATATATGACCATTCTGCACCTCCTCCACC
Source organism: Iguana delicatissima (assembly GCA_948472985.1). Lineage (NCBI taxonomy): Eukaryota > Metazoa > Chordata > Lepidosauria > Squamata > Iguanidae > Iguana > Iguana delicatissima. The sequence continues at coordinate 3,066,660 of CAOKZL010000592.1, forward strand.
TAGAGCAACAATGAAATAATTCCCAGCTGAGACTGAACCTGATCCTGGAGAACTCCTAAACCCCACCTTGAAAACTTAATTTTCATTAAGAATAGAAAAGTCAGGAGATGAGAAAGAAAAGGATCAACATTTAGGTCCAGATAAATCATGGTTTCTAAGCATTTTCAGTATTTGCAAGCTAGAAGCAGGACGTTATTCAGCAACATGAAGATAATTCCTCGGTAGAATTCTACAATCTAATTCTGTTCTGCTGCTGGTCTGTCTGCCAGAAATATCTTCCTCCAAATAGATCACTTTTAACTTTGTGACATTTAAAAAAAAAACTTGGAATTTTATGTCTGTTATGCGGTGTATGAAGGTCTAAGAATTTGTCTGTAAGCAACGTTCTACAGATTAGAGGAACAACTTTAGATAGTAACTTGCCTTGGAAAAGCAAGAAGACTACAATTTGTGTTTTTCAACCACAGAGTAAGACATGTGTTTGGTGGTTCCTACTAAGGTCTAGCCCTGGCAGCACTGTGCACTTTAAGAAAAAAAAGGAAAGCAGGCATATGTAAAAATAACATGTCACACAAATCCAAAATAAAAGAGCTAGCTACTTACTAGCTTTGTTTTTCAGAATTATCCCTTTTACTCATCCATTTAAGGGTGTATGTAGATTGCTCACCCAGAAAATGGCCTGTCAAACAGAAGGGCAGGCTCACGTATGTTACATTACTTCATATCACACTTTAAGTCTAGTTTTGATACAATAATGCATTTTGAGTAAACACCTCTTTAATTCTTGAAACAGATGAGCAATCCTTGTGGCTCAAGATAGGGAGCTTATTTCATATCAGTGACACAAACTCAGATACTAAACACCATTAACTTAATGAAGAGACATACAGGCTTTTCGACACTCTGTGTGTGTGTGTGTGTGTGTGTGTGTGTGTGTGTGGTTCTTGGTGGGGGAGACACTGTGATAGACTCATTTTATCTTAGAGTTTCTCAAGTGTTAAAAAGTTGCAATATAACGTAGAACAGACAAGTCACTGGAAGTGACTTCCCTTCAGGGAAGATATCCTAAATTCCTTTAAGGCTAAGCCAAGGCCCGCTATCCTTTCACTGCCTTGATAGGATATCGTAATATGAACGTAAGACTCTTGAGGATAATTTCTTCTAATAAGAAATTCACGTGAGGCTTCTAATGTAGTCTTTCAACCCAAGTATTTTCAAACCAGTGAGCCCCGTAGCATATCTGTCCCACAATGCAACTGTGTCCAGTCTCATCAATCAGTGTTTAAGAACATAATAATTTCTCTAATTTTTTTTTTTTAAAAAAACTATTTACAAGTGGAAAGAGAAATTTCTGTGCTTCAGCTTTACAGCTGGGTTCTATACATAATGGCCAGGTAAGAGCCACTAGGAAACTCTGTAATAGCCTGATACCAGAATAGGACAGCTATTGAGAAGCCATTGTAGCAGAAGTTTGTGCTGTGAGACAGCTAGGTAATTTTAAGACCTCTGGACTCTTTCAGAGAGGGAGGAATTTTCCCATTCTATGAGACCAAAATATGGTTTAGCATAGAAACTGAAGAAGGAACTTTAAGCGACTCCAGAGTTATACCCTTGAGGCTGCTGCAGTTATTGAAGTTATCTAGTGAAGACTTGCCCTTCCCTATTATGCAGTGCAACCAACTCTAGTTCAAGATATCTTCAAGGTATGCAAATACATTTTTAATTATATCTCTGACCTCAAGGTTTGGCCCATGATAGAGAAATCACAGGGTAGCAAGTTTACCTATTTACAACCACACTGACATATCAAGCACCAGCAAGTACCTTTCCATGGGCTGGAATATCAACAGCTAATTCCTTCTACACACATAAGCCCACTCTGTGCACACATGTTTTGGGTTTTCCACTGCAGAATTCTCAGGAAATGGCTAAAACATCCAACTTTCCAACAAAGATATGTCTCCCATTCCATTTTTACTGCAACCAAAACAGAGGAAGGCAAGATAGAGAGAGCTAGAGCTAAGTTGTACGATAATTATTTTGAAGATTTACTGTGCTTTTCAAAATCTGACAAGTGAAAGGAAATAAGACGGATCTTGATAATGCACAGATTTCCTTAGACCCTAAGCCAAAGACTCACAATGCACCACTGCGCCAAGGACCAGTAGCCATCCAATTTTTAAATGACAGTATGAAATATTTTCTTTTCCTTCTCCTATCCTATGCCTTCATCATTCCCTACCTTTCCTATGCCTTCCTGATTGTGCTGTTCTTTGTGTAGCTGCTCCACTCATAAACATTAAAAGTGGGAAAGAACAAAAACAAAAAGCTCTTCCCCCTCCCTTCCTAAAGGGTATCCACCCTTCATAATAAAAAGCTGAATATTTGCTGAACCAGCTTATTATAGATATGCATTTTCAATTCAAAGGATTCATACCTGTAGTATCTTTTGATACACCCATCTGTAAAATAATTAACATAATTAGACTCTCAGACATGAATCCAGATACTTAAAATGCTGTTACAAATCAAGGCCAACAAAGAGAAATTGTGCTTAAGCCACATGGGCAGCTGGAGGCAAGGTGGAACACGTATAGGATCCTGAGCAATCTATGTAGCTGGTATTATACAGGCAAACTCTCCTTTATTCTTCCAACACAAACTAAAGCAGCAGTTGGCTAACATTTGCATGTGAGGAAGCTGGTACTTCAGAGAAATACCATAAAATCCAATTATTTCCAAGGACGGCCAGGAGCATACTCTAGTCTAGAGGAAAGGCAAGTTAGATTGCTTCACTCCTTGAACACTGTTGTATTTTATCTCTATTACATATTGGTCTCTCTCACTTTCTTATCATACTTTTTGATGTCCTCTGTGTGTGCACACCAAATGCAAAAACAGGCATTACTTTAAAAGTGTAGTTTCATATTGATCTCTTTCCACCCCCCACTCCATTTTCTTATAGGATAAGCTCAGGAGTCACATTCCAGACCTCTAGCAGAGTGGGTGAAAAGATATCAGTCTCTTCTGGTTGAGAACAGACCCCAGATTCTGGATCACTACTTTGCAGGCATGGTAGAGCTGATCCATGTTGGGCTCATAAAAGAGGGGAATTAATTTGCCCTGTTCTCCTTCTCCTTGCTAAGGTTCTGATATGTGTTAATCCTAGAGAGAAACGAAAAAGAAAAGCTTAGCTAGTTACGCCTTTAGAACAGGAGTGGGCAACTACACAGTGGGCAGGAGATTTTCACTCTGCACTCCCCAGCAGTCTACATTGTTGCATAATGCACTTCCAACTGCCATTTGGGCTGATTTGCAGCCGTTTGTTTGTTTGTTTGGGGAGTTGGGGCCATAGGAGGTGGATGTAGTAAACTGCCACATTTGTGGCTGGTTTGGGCTTGACTTGGCTGTTTTTAAGTGAAAATGTCCCATAAATTGTTACTAATTTTTCTTAACAAAAAAAAAAAAAAGGTTTTGGGAGGCTTCAGGGATGTGCTTTTCCAAATGCCAAGGTCTGAGTGCAGATTGTAGGCCACCCTACCTACTCTTACTTTAAAAAACACATCTGCTCTGTCTCCAGGACAGTAATAATGGTGCTGTGAGAAGAGATCACCCTGCTGCCTTAGCAAATGAACCCACTCAGGCACTGCTCAGGATTACCAAGATTCTTCTTACTAGGTACGTGTAAATTATAGAGTTTCAGGCAACCTATCAAAACATCTCCAAGGATGTAAGAGACTGTTATTCACCTCTATCTTCTTAAGAGCCAAACAAAATACAATAAGAGGAACAATGATCACATCTTCCTGTATCAAAGCAGTCATCACTAACAATTCCAAAGAGTTCCATGACCCCCACCCCCCGGGAGAGTCTTTTAGGGGATCCAAGAGGGCCTTGCTGTCAGAGAATGTGCCAGGAAAGCTCCGTTGCATGAACAGAGTTCCCATTTACAGTCTCCACAGAATTCCCCAGAGACTAGAACACAAACTACATTAATTCAAACTGCAACAAAAGAAATTCCTCCTGGAGATTAGGAAGAACTTTTCTTACTGTAAGAGCTGTTCAATAATGGAATAGACTGCCTTGGAGGATGATGGACTCTCCATTTTCAGAGGTCTTTAAGCAAAAGTTGGATGGATATCTTTCAGGATTGTTGTAATTGTGTATTCCTGCATTGCCCTCATAATCCCTGCCAGCTCTAAGACTCTGTGATTCTATGATCTCTAGAACCAACCTATCAAAACTGTGGTTTTAAGTAATATCACTAAGACCACAAATAGTTTAAAATATGCTCTGATCAAGCAGTCAGAAAATTTAGATTAAAATTGACTGTCAGTTAGTATTTAAAGAGAACGCTTAAAAGTATGACACATGGGTGAAGGCATGGAAGACAGATATAAAATTTGCACCAAATTTAAAAGTGAAGAAAATTTCTACAGAATGTTTTACAGATGGTATATGACACCTGAGAGATTGCAAAAAATAACTAAAAAGGGAAATATAAGATGTTGGAAATGTGATGAAAAGGTGGGGTCCTTTTTTCATATGTGGTGGACCTGTAAGATAGCAAGGAAATTTTGGAAGGAAATCCATGATGAAATCCAAGGAATTTATAGTCTTAATTTTGAAATGAAGCCAGAGTTTTATTTGTTAAATATGTTAGGAGAACAAAGAGAAATAAGATGGCATCAGAAGATATTGTTATATATGATAACTGCTGCAAGACTGACATATGTGCAACACTGGAAAAAAAGGGAATATGCAGATATAAAAGAATGGAAACTTAAGGTCCTGGATATGGTAGAAACAGAAAAGTTAACATTTTTATTGAGAAATAAGCCTATCCAGAACTTTGAAAGGGAATGGGGAGAAGTTTTGAATTGGATAAAGAAATAACAAACAATGTATAAGATACGTATCAAGCAGCAATGTAACAAAGTAAGAGCAACAATGTAAGACTACTGTAAAGTTAAAAATATGTATGTATTAAGATAAATAAGCAGATTCAATTGGAAAAAAAGAAGGAAGGGGGAAGGGAGGGTTATTTATTTTTTATTTTTTATTGTAAAATACAATAAAAATATCCAAAAAAAAAAAAAGAGAGAGAATGCTTAAAGATAACCCAACATCTCAAAATAAGGTCAAGCTTTTCCTCCTCACTATCATACACAAGATACAGACTGATTGTGTGGTAGATGAATGCTGAAAGACAAACAGAAAATGTCCTTTGTGTCTTACACCCAGCACCACCAAGAAATAATCTGCAGGTTTAAGAAGTCTGAGTAGGTTTTATCTCCAGCTAATCAAATCCAAAGAATTCACTTGTTTCTCTCCTTCTCTCTCACCCACACATATTTTTACAGCAACAAACTGTTCCAACCTCTCATTTCCAAGTCAGCTTCAGCCCAAGAGTCCAGCTCTGTTTCAAGAATTCCTTATTCATCTCCCCCCTTTCCCATTTCTTTTCTTTAGCAGACAGCAGTGCATTGGATATGCACATTGGCGCATACCACATACCATGCAAATGTATCACTTTAAACAAGAGAGAAATTAAGAAAAAGCAACATAAAATCAAGCTTGGAGAAAAATTATGCTTCAAGAGGATTGACAAGACCTGCTCCTTTCAGAACATGTTTCCTGCACCGATTACCACTTCTGTCTAAGGAAAAAAGGAGAACGATCAGGAGTTCACCATAATTTAATGAATACCACCTACATGTGGCAAAGCAGATGTGGCATACATTGGTGCACATTTTTCCTACACACAGACATATCTTTGCAGTAAACATGTCTCAGTCTGAAGCTCACCCAGACATTTTTATCAAGAGAATGAAAGCAGCTGTGGATGGCATAAGTATGCCTTGGATTTGCAAGTCTTGAGTAGACACAGCCCATACTTTTTTGAGACTTATATGCACATCCATGAGAGCTAGAAATTCACCAAGTGATAATGGCATGATCTATTGGTAATTTTCCATCCTGCAAGGGAAGTGAGCAACATCAAGTGAATGTGGTTAATCATAACATCTACTAGCACCTCCCACATTTCCAAGCTGTCCCATATCATTTATAGAAGAATACAGCGTGGTCACAACAGAAAGCTCCACAGACAGGATATGGATACAAAGTAGAGATAGACAAAGTGTTGCATGGAGGCCATATCTGTGGCCCAGGCTGATCTGGCTGCCCTCAACAACTCCAGAATTCGCAGATCACCCTTTTTCTGCCCTCTCACACACCCAATAGGAGTTTTTAAGAGTGGTGATTCACTCTTGTGCAGATCACAGCCCTCTCCCCAACAACTGTTTAACATCAGAAAATACCAGTCTTTCGAAACCAGAAATTCATCTCCGACTGCTTCCAGCTTTGTTTTGTTTTTTTAATTTGTATACCATTAAAAGACAGAAAAAGGAAAACCTCAGATGCATTTCAATAAAAACTGGTTTTACTCAAACTGTGTGCTATTAAGACATTGAATGATGATCAAAATATTTATAACCTGACCTGTATCCCAGGCAAACAAGTAAAAACAATTAAAAAGTTTAAAACAATTTACAGTTTGAAATTGAATTTAAGCGGACTAGAAACATCTTAAACCAATGAACAGCTTTATCTGACCATGTCCACTGTTAATAGATAGCCTATAGGAGCTGACTGTTATGCCACTCACTACTTAAGAAGACCAAAATAACACCTTTTATTGTCTGCCCAAAGAAGAGGTTGGAGGAATAAAAAGGAAGAAGGGCAAAAGTCAAGATCAAGTAAGCAGGCTACTTAAATAAAGCTTTCTGTTTTACTCCTTGGATAAAGCCATTATAGATTAAGAGAACAATTATTTTATCTTAATCAGATTTGCTATCAGCTGAAAAGGCCATCCATCAGGTATTTGTTTCTTACTTTGAGAAGATTATACTGAAAGCGGGGGAGGGGATGAGAAGTATAGTCCTATTTGCCAAATTAGGCCAAGATCAGGTAGCCAAGTGTAAATACGGTACTTATAGGACTTCTGACCTACACCCCAAAAGCCATAAGTTTAGGATTTTGTTTGTTTTGCTTTTTATATTTGGGATAAAATCAGAAGGGGTATCTCCAGACAAGAGAATAAAAGTCAGAAACACATCTAACAGTGCAGTCTTACAGAGTCACATTACATGTTGTGCATTCTGCTCCCAGAAAAATGTGTATAGAATTGGAATCTGGTTTCTACATTCTCATAAAAAAATAATGGTTCCAAAAATGGCATTGTCATGGTCAGAAGCCTTTCCCTCCTCCCATTACCTTGGAATTGGTATAACCAACTTGGATGAGAAAGCTCTCTTCCAGTCACAGAAAGGCAAGGGAAAGTCTCCACTACAGAGGTTCAGAAAATGCAAGTCAGTGCTGCCACAGAAGTACAACTCTCCATCTAAAAGTCTGCTGTATGCTGCCTCCTAGCCTAATCCTCTGCATCCTGCCATTTCCCTCATATCAGTCATTGAAGCTTAAACACGGCCTTGCTGTGGTGTTTCTGAAGAACAAGTCTGGCATGGAAGATAGATTCTGCTTGTATGTTAATGTAAAACACACCCCTCCAATAGATAACTGGAAGCCACTAGCTCAGCTTTCCCTTTGGATGGCAACACTTAATCTTTATAAACACTGCAGGATCAAAGATGTGATGAGACACCAGAAGTGGAAGCATTCGTTTTAAGTATTTTTACTTTTAAAAATACAAGGATATTAAAAAAAATAGGACTAGAAGCTTTTTTAAAAACTAAGAAAATTTTGTCCAAGTAATTTCCACTGAGATGCAGGAATCTTCCAGGTCTCTGTCTCATCATCACCATTCCTCTTTTGCTCTTCAGACAGACAGGATAAGAACAGGTGTGTCTTCTCACCCACTTGTCTCTGCTAGTTATAACAAGTTCTTCTGTCGGGTTTTGCTGGTCAGAGGCCCTCACTGAAGCCAGACCACCCAGGACAGTGGTTCTTAACATGGGGTTAAAGAGCCCTCACAGGAGGTCCACAAAGCCCTGCTGCTGGACCCCAATGGCAGCAGAGCAATAGGGATGTGGCAGCAGAGGAGTTGTAGGTGATGAAGCTGCTCCCTCATTTGCAAACGAGAGAGCAGTTTGGGCACATGCACACATACCCCAACTCCCGCATCCCTGATAAAGGGACACAGAGGCAGGCGCGTGCATGCACCCAAACTATAACTCTGGAGACCAGGGTTTGAATCTCCACTCAGTCATGAAAACCCAGTGGGTTACCTCAGTCACATTCTCTCAGCCTCAGAGAAAGACAGACAAAGGCAATAAATCTTGCCAGGAAAACCCTCACTATAGGTTTGTCTTAGGGTCATCATAAATTAGTTTTCAAAGAGGAGGGACATGATGGCTAGAAAGAACCTCTCCATGTCAGCAGCACTTTGTTGTTGTGTGCCTTCAAGTTACATCTGACTTATGGCAACCCTAAAGTAAACCTTTCACAGGGTTTTTTTTTTTTTGGCAAGATTTGTTCAGGTTTGACTTTGCCTTCCTCTGAGGCTGAGTGAATGTGACTTGCCCAGGGTCACTCAGTGTCTGAACGGGGATTTCAATCCTAGTCTCCAGAAGGCTTAAATGGATAAACAAATATTTTACAATTTAAATAAATATTTAGATATTTAAATCTTGAGTTAATTCTTGGGGGGCTCCAGAAACAAATTATATGCACAGGGGGTCCTGGTAAAGAAAAGGTGAAGAACCACTGACATAGGAGAAATGAGCCTTCACTCTGTTCCCTCACACATCCCCTAGTGAGTCTTTCCTTTGCTACACTTTTCTCATTGTGATGCTTTCTCATCCCTTCCTGACTCCTTCCCTTCCTCCATCCCCAAGTCTTTACCTTTTTATAGCAATCTTTGTACCCTAACACCTGCTCTAAATTTCCCTGCCTTTGTTGCCCCAGAATCCCTTTCAATTACACAGATGCTACCCTGAAAACTTCCACGCAGATCCAGTGTCCTAACGTCCTGCTCAGTTCTATACTACATTATGCACATATCTGTCAGGAAGACTCCATATCACATGACTGTTTCTTTTTTAAAAAAAAGACCACAAGGACAATCTTTATCAATCTTTATGGATTAGACTGAAGGCCTATGTAGTCCTATATTTCTGTTCACACCAGCCCAATAACTATACAAAGCACATTTACAGGTACTTGCTAGGATTATCAGCATCTAAGGTATTATAAAGAGATTTTCCATTTCAATGCTATAAATAAATAATTTAGCTTTACATGATGCAAGTCTTGTTATTGTTTGGAAAATCCTTGCTTCTGAATTTTTTATTCCTCTAAATCAGGGGTGAGCAAAGTTGCCCTGCAGGCTGCATGAGACTCCCAGGGCTGTTCTTGTGGCCCCCAGGAGCCAAAAAAAAAATGTTTTGACAAAAAATCAATTGGAAAAAAACCAAGTATTTTTCTAAAAAAGTTTTCTCTCTCTCTCTCTCTCTCTCTCTCTCTGAAACACTCATCTCTAGGGAGTACAGAACCTCTCTTGGACTCCCCAGTAGTTAAAATGAAATTTAATTTTTGTTTTTAGAAAAGCCTCAAAATGCCCCAAAATGCCTTCTACAGGCCCAGGAAAGCCAAAGAAGAAGAAGAAGAAGAAGAAGAAGAAGAAGAAGAAGAAGAAGAAGAAGAAGAAGAAGAAGAAGAAGAAGAAGGAGGGGGGGGTCATTAGAGGGCATCTAGGATCAAAAGAATGAATTTTTTGCAACAGCAAGGGCAGTAGGAGTATATCTCCCAGGAAGGCTAATAGGTTCCCCCTTGTTTTCCACAGTTGGCCACCTCAACTGTAACTAAAGTGTCTAGTCCTAACAGTGCTCATACGTATATTTACAGTAGTCCGAATGCATGAATTCACATGTGCATGTTGACCACAATACTGCCAACTTCGTTCACGTTGTCTAATGTTGAAGAACATATCATCTCTAATGAATAATAAAAAGAAGGCACAGAATGTGATACCTTTAAAAACCTTCTACAGAAAACCAACATACAGAAGCTACAGCATAATTCACCAACATCTCAGAATTCTTTGGAACATCTTACACTTTATAGCAGTGGTTCTCAAGCTGTGGGTCCCCAGATGTTTGTGGACTTCAGCTCCCAGAAGCCCTGAGCATTGACCATAGTGGCTGGGGCTTCTGGGAGCTGAAGTCCACAAACATCTGGGGACCCACAGGTTGAGAACCACTGCTTTATAGTTTTTATCATCAGAAGGTCTCTTTTGGCAGAAAATTCAGAAGCACCTGGGCTGACACCCAAAAGACTCTGAAATGCATCTCTGCCAAACTAATAATTTGTGATGTGTGAATCGGAAGTTGGGACACATGCATACTGAGATATTAATGGGCAGTCTTCTTTTGCTTCTACTTCCATCTTAGGTTATGTAAGAATCCCAGTGCCAACAGTTTCTATAATTATCAGTGGTTTAAATGTAGGTTTTTAAAAAAATGCTCTCAAAATGGCTACCAGAGTAATTTGGACAGTTTAACTTTGCAGGCATAATCCCTGGTGGTATGAGCACAGCTGCACACACATGAAGTGGTTGCTATAAGTCCCAATGCAGCCTTCTGACTTCTCTTTTGCTCCTTAAATTTAAGTACATCCCCAGCTGGACCCAAGGGCTGGACTGGAAGGGCTGGATTTGGAAAACAGGAAGTGCTCCAATCTTCTCATCTGAGCTAGGATCAGTACAGTACAGGTCTGTATGTTAGCAGTGGCAGCTGGTGTCTCCCAGGTCAGCAGAGCAAAATTCACATATAGTCACAGCATTTTCTGTGCAGACAATGTTTTCTGTGTAAAATTGCTGTTTCTTGTGCAAAAAAGTTCACATGAGGATTTTTCCCAGAATAAGTCCTATTTTCTCTTTGAATCCCAATACTGAGAAAACAAATGTTTGACCACTTTTGAAATATTTTGGGAAATTCTTGACAACTCTAATCCACACTGAGTTCTATGACGAATTTTAAAGGAACCATTCAAGGTGTTTAATCTGGAGACAAATCAGTACCTTTGATAATGTTTTTAAAATCTGGACTAAAACCCAAAGCATATTCACTATTCCACAGGCAAGGAATCCACTGGCCACTAAAGGAAGGCCTCGATGGAACCTATGTTGAACCCTCTTCATGTCCAACACGGAACATGAATTTGCAACTTTTAATTAGATATGTTAAAGAGACAGTATTTCTAAATGAGCTTTTGCAGAGTCTAGCTAGAACAGTCATTTAATATTTACAGTTAAAAAACAAAGGCAAGAGTAGTTCTGAACAAGATGAAAGAATTGTATGTAAGAGTTTTGTAATGAATGCCTACAGCTACGCTTTAATAAATTTGAATAAATATTGCTTATAATTTGTTTCTTCACATGAGACACCTTTTTTTTTTTTAACTACAATTACCAAGTAGCTTGGCCTGCAAGGGCAATAGGATACTTATATAGCCTCTTCTGTCAAGATAACAATCCTCTGTGCTGTTAATTAGAACTTAGCATCTCCAAGAAGCAAGACCTGCAAGTCTTATTTCCATATGTGCAAAACAAGAACCACGTCAAACAGGTTAAGAAGCCTGCACACAGTTCACATTGGAGCAAAGAGCCAACGAATACTCATAACTGGAACAAGAATCTTCTATTCCCATGACTCTCTTAACTCTGACCTGGAATGGGTATCCCTAGTGGTGAGAATGTAATTCAGATTCCATGCTCAAATTGCTTTTTGGCTGTGATTACTGGCTTCAGTGCCAGTAAAGAGAGTGTGGGTACTTGCTGCACTAGCATATAAAGCGCTTAGCATGTGGATCTCAAGCATACTAATAGCTATGGCAGTACTGCAGCAGATACACAAACCAAGTCTCAACACATCATATTATTCTGGCACTGCAGGCAGACAACACTGCTACAGGATGAAGGCACTGGACTATGTTCCTAAGCAGACATACAAACTGTTAAGCCCACCTTCCTGTCTAACAAATTTGTTTAGGATTTAGGAATTCAACGCCTGGCCAAAACTGCATTCATAGCAAGGAGCTGCAACCAAACGTGGCTCCAATTAATGCACTTTATGAAATGTGCATATTCAGAGCAGTCACAACTTGTTATCTTTGGTGGACAAGAACATCTTCAATATACCCCCTAAGGACAGACAACAATAAGCACTTAAATTCCTGGTAATCTCAGTGGAGAAGCCTTAAACATATGCTTATCTTCACATCAAAATAAAGACCTTAAACAGCTTAACTTTGTCTGGAATGAAACACCGGGGAACACGGCAGTTAGTAAAGCAGGCTAAAAAAGAGCGGGGGCAGGGAAATCATAATTGCTGGATAAAAACCTCCAGTGACTGTTGAGTATGTACAGTGGGCCCTCGGTATCCACTAGGGATTGATTCCAAACCCCAGCCATGGACACCAAACTCCATGGATGCCCAAGTCCCATTGTGTACAGTGATGCAGTAAATTGGTGTCCCTTATATAAAATGGCAAAATCAGTTTACTTTCTGAATTTTTTCTTTTTCTTTTTTCTCGGATGGGTAATATTTTGAAGCCATTTGAATTTGTGGATATAGAATCCACAGATAATGGCAGGTTGAGTATATTCAGAACCCCATCGAATTACATTTTTGAAATTGTTTTTTTTTCCCCTGTCCAGAAAGGGAGTTGGTCTCCATTCTTACTCGCTTACTTGTCTAACTCAGTCTTTAACTGTGTGAACCTACTTACATTGAAATTCTAAGATTCCCATTTATTCTACTGTCATTCGGAGCACACTTATAAGTGAGCTTCATTAGGATTAGTGCAGCCACCCAGAACAAGTGTTCCAGTTATGAAACGTGTTGAATTTCTAAAAAGGACACATGCAACACTAGCTTCTATCAAGGCAGCTTATTTGTCTTCCCAGCTGAGGGCCTAACAACAGAAGCTGAGAAGGGGGTGTGTCCCTGGAGGGCTGCACTACCAGAGTTTCGTCTCGAGCTTAGCCAGAAACAGCCGCTGGGGGTTACTTCTGTTATAATTTTCATACTAGTTATAAAGCTATCATTCCACTTTTACTGCCATGATGGCAGTCTGAGAATTCTTCGGGTTCACAGTTTGGTGAAGCACTAGAGATTCTCAGAAGAGAACTCTAACTCTCCCTAGATTGCTAATCCCAGGATTCCAGAGGATAGAACCACGGAGATTAAAGTGGAATCGTGGCACTGTAACTGTGTAGTGTGAAAGGGCTGTGAGGCTGTCGGCCCAGACCTTTGGGATGGCGTTGGGGAGGTCGGTGCCTTCTCAGCTCTATGGGCTGGATCTCTCCAGTTTAAGCCAACAAACCATCCTTGTCATATTACTTTTACCTTAGAGCCTTCATTTCTTAACAACTCACTTTCAGTTGGAATATGCACAATACAAGTAATAAGACTAATACATATAAATCCACACTTCAAAGCCAAAGTCAATAATAATGGAGGCCATGACGAACTAGGCCCAGTGTTGAGAGGCTGAAGAGCTGATAAAGAGAGCCATCCTTGCTGAATTTCATAGACGAAGGTGATAACATCGGGCTATTTTGCAAGCAACAAGAATGTGATGTTAAGCAATCACCAGCACAGCATTAGTACTGCTAACTTAATACACCATTCTACAGTTGATGCTGAGGAGCGGTGAGGGACAAAACAAGACCTTCTGTAACACTTGGAAAAAATAAAATCGAGTATCATCATGTAAATGAACATAACAAGACCTCTTTTTAGAAGTGACTAAGACTTTTTTCCACAGACCTGTGAAGGTGGGGGAGAGGGTTGCTGATAAAAAGAGTCACCTACTCTAGCAGCTGCTGTTAACCTTATTCAATATATTAAAAAGACTGTCAGCAGATCTTATTTAAGTAACTGGCAGGCATAAAGGAAATACCACCTGCTGCATATTTTCTTAAGGATCATAACCTGTTTTCTTCAGAGTATATGGTGACCCACAATTTTACAGTTTCAAAAACACCAGAATGATGCACAGAGTATTAAAGTAAATCTTGTACCCAACAAAAAGCCTACAGTTTTGAGCATGCATTTTGCTGACCGTTCTATTAGTCACTACTACAGCTATATACTATATGGGTATAAAAGTTTTTGTTTTTTTTGTTAAGGAAATATCTGAAATCAGAGGACAAAAGTATGGTTCAAAGTAGGGGTGCTTGAGTAGTTTGATCTGAGGGAACCCCTATATGAATAAAGTGACCTCAGCAGAATCTAAAATGAGGACTGGAATTTAGCTGTCTGCCAGATTTTGCAGTTTTCAATGTGTATCAAAAATGCTATTTTACACACGCACCCACACACTTTGTGAGAAAATATGCTTTTAAATGCTAACTTGATAGAATTTTAAAATTACAAATCAACACAGGTTGATTAGCATTCTGACAAATATCTGACTGGAAAGAGGAACGTGCCTGTCTAAAAACAAAGAAATGCAGCCTGGGAAATCTTGTGCCAACAGCTATCTTACTAGATAGAAAGGCTCGATTTTGTACTGTCAGTTTTACTCTGTATAACGCAGTGAGGAGGAATACAAATTCATTTAACCCTCTCCTGAAACTGCATAGGTCTACACGTCCCTAAATAGGCACAAGCATTTCACACCGTGCACAGCACACATGTGACAACGGAGCATGCTATTAGACTAAGAATGCACAAACAAGATGTTTTCTTCATGTTTCTTTGAAAATTCAATTTCACATGCCATGGTTTTTAATCTATGAGGCACTTAGTCTGAATGTTACATTCTTGCATCCATATACAGAAACCATTCTATGTGGCGCATACTTACCCTGCCAGTGTTCCTCACTGCCTTGTTTTGCTTTGCTTCTTTATTATAGGGATGTGCTACTTCTGTGACTTAGCATACCATTAAGGCTGTTCTTTGTCACCCATAATAAGGAACAGCATGCTTACGAATACCAGTAAACAATCTCTGACTTCCCTCCACACCCAAGCAGCCTGTATCTGCATTCCTTATCTACCACACCTCCTTTACTCTTCAAGTCCCACCATTAAACAGACTGGTTTTGCTATCAGAAAGAGAAATGCTTCTCGGAAGTACTCCTCTAAGCCAAGAACGGTGTCATTTCCAGGACACTAAAGCGCATGTCACTAACATTTTTGGAAACCTTCACTCATAAGGATGTGTGAGTTGAGGCCTGACCAAAGACACCAAACATGTCCAAATGGTTACAGACCACAGAAGAGAGGACTTCTGTTGTTGTTTGTGCCCATCACGTTCAACATAACACACACTGTCAATGGAGAATAGCACTCTGTGAATGAAGGGGACTCTACCAAGGTTCAACAGTAAATATTAAATAATGCTTATAAAATTAAATTCTTATTGATTATGATGATGTCTACAAATAGGATCTGCAACCCTATACCCACTTAACTGGAAGAACTGCATGACCCAAGAAGGCTCTTGGTCCCAAAATGAGGGAAAATCCCTTCACTCTCCCTTCCCGTTTTAAAACAACGCATCAATTAGAGAGTACAAATCCTGTCTTGCCCGGAAGCTACCATCAAAATATTTCGGGATAGCTACGAATGAATGTGGCCGGGCCTTTCTGCTCAGGAGCGCCAGTGGAGCAAGTGGGCGGCTACCTACACATCCACCTGCACTGAGCGAAAGACCCAGCACCGCTCAAGCCAAGAAACCTCTGCCGTTGGACGCACGAAACAGTTCACGTCCGAGTAACAAACCGCGCAAGATTTCCGTTGGTGGCCGCTTCCGTCCTGTCTTGCTTTTTTAAAAAAACGCCGCAAGCAGACGAAAACGGGGCAACCGACAACTCCGGGCGCCGAGAGCAAAGCAAAGGAGAAGCTCCCTCGGCGGCTGGAGACGTCGAGGGGGCTCCCCCAGGCCACCGAGGAGCCAGATCCAACCCCCACGCCGGGTGAATTCTTTCGCACCGCTTCCGGACGCCTCCCGCCCCAGCGCCACCTGCGCCGCCGCGATCAGGGGCCAGGCTTGCCGGGGGGAGCCCGGGCCGGCGAGGGTCCCCGCGACCGCGGCTGGGAGGGGAGGAGGAGGAGGACGCCCGCCCGCCCCCCGCCCGCCCGCCCGCCAGCCTTAGGCGAGCGGTCTCCTCCTGCGCCGGGGCGCCTCAGGACGCCGCGCTCGGGCAAGCGAGAAAGAAAAGGAGGCAGGCGCTCACCGGCGAGCGCTCGGCTCAGCATACCCCGTCGAGGCAGCGGCAGAAGCGCCGGCCGGCCAGAGCAGGGGGGCGGCGGGGGCCGGGAAAGCCCTCCGGGGGCGACTCCTCCTTTCGGCTGCCCGTCCCCGGGATCTTGTCAGGCACACCCCCCCCCGCTTCCTCCTCGCCGGCGCCGGGGAGAGAGGGAGGGCAGGAGCCTGTCTGCGCGCAGCCTTACGCGCGGCGCGGACTCCGCGACTGCTCGCCTCCTCGCCCGCCCGAGCCCGGAGGGCAGCGGCCGCGCCGGGGCGGGGGGGCGTGGCTCCGGGCGAGCTCTTCGGCCAATGGGGAGGCGGCGGAAGGGAGCCCTCCTGTCAGAGCGAGCGCGCACGTGGGAAGCTCCGGAGCGGGGGCGGGGAGGGAGCGCGGGCGCCGAGGCCGCCCCTCGCTCGGGCGCCGCGGCTCTTTCTCGCCCCTCGGGCCGCGGTCGGGAGGGGGCGGCGGGGAGGCTGCGGAGGACCCGGGGCGGGGGGCGTCGCGAAATACTCGCAAGGGGCAAAGTTGTGTCTCTCCGGTTGGCCTGATAAAGGTATTACCACAGCATGGACTTTGGAATTTGGTCCGCGGCCAGCATGGCTGCCCCGCCGTTGTGTGACGCGGGGCAGGTTTCAGTTAAGAGACTTCAGCTGCTGAGGGACTGAATGACCGTCCCGTCTAAAGCCGGATTAAGACAGGCTTGGGCCATTCGACACGTCACGCTCCTTAGAACGGCCCCCTCCAAAATAGTCTATTATTCCAGCGGATGCTGGTTTTTCGTTTAGGTGCTTCCACCTGAGTCCCTAACCTGTCGTTTACTTGATTCTTGCCTCAACCTGGCACCCCCGCTGCCCGCATTCTCTCCGCCTTCATCCCACTGAGCATAAGGGAACCCAAGGCGGCCAGAAGGACCGTGTCATGTCGGGGTGGGGATCATGTGGCCCTTCCAGCAGCTCTGCTGGTGAGGAATGCTGGGAGTTGCAGTCCGCTAAAGACTGGAGAGCTGCATTATTCCCACCATGATGTAAAGTTCTTTGGGAACCCTATCCTTTTGGGGTTTCTGTTTGTTCCATTCCCTCCATGAAGAAGCTTCCTGCACATAAAAAAAAAAAAAAATCACAAACAAGGGGGTGAACGTTTTTTCCTGACAACTGAGTTTTCTATATCTCTACTATGTAATTTCCTGCCCATGACCAGAGGTGGGCCAGCAAAAACTTTACCTCTTGATTCTGCAGAAACTGATTTTTACTATACTAAATGTGATTAGGATTCCAAGGGTGCAATGCAGGCATGATTCTAATGTGCAGCTGAACACATTATGTGCAGTTAAATGAAACGTGGAGTAGGAAAAAGTGTTTTGTGCAGTTGGCAACATGGGCCTCAAGCAAGAACAAGATTATTTCTTTTAAAAAGTAGATGAGGGGGGAAGAAAAAGAAAATTAAAATGCCCATTGCATCCTTTCAGTTTTCATAATGTTAATAGTATATATTGTTGGGACAAATTACCTAACTGCTCTGTCTGTGACCAAGGAAGAGCCGTGCATGAAGATGTCGCTAGCTGCTTGGGATCCAGCTGTGATGCTGGAGTTGGATCCCAACATTCCTTTTGCACCAAAACTGTAAGGTCCACTGGCACCTAGAAAGTACTGCTTTGCATCACCAGACTTTGTAATGACTTCAATCATTATGTATGTTTTGTCAGTTCTAGTTGGGTCTGATAGCTATGGCAGTGAGCATGTTTCACAACCTTTGCTCAGTTCAATCAGGTTGGATTCAAAGCCAGATGAGAGAACACATGTGGATGCTGCCTACTATAGATAACTCAACAAGTCCACAGTGCTAACACACTTCTGGGATAATGTTGGTATATCTTCAGTCAGTGCCCTGGCAAACCTACCTGTCACTTTCTGTGATCCCTTGTTGTGTTGTTAACTACCATCAAATCAACTTCCACTTATGGCAACCCTATGAAATAAGAGACCTCTGAGTCACCCTATCATCAATAGCCCTGCTCAGGTCTTGCAGCCTCAGAACCGTTCCTTGATTGAGTCTACCCATCTGTAATACGGTCTTCCTCTTTTTCTACTGTCTTCTATCTTACCAAGTATTGCTGTCTTTTCTAGTGAGTTGGGTCTTCTCATGATATGTCCAAAGTACAGCAGTTTCCACTTAGTCATCTTGGCTTCCAGGGGGGTTCAGGCTTGATTTGTTCTAGGACCCCTTTATTTGGCTTTTTAATAGTCCACAGTATCCATTATCTTATCTCTTATCCAGCAACACATCACAAAGAGTTGATTTTCTTCCAATGACCTTTCTTCACTGTCCATCTTTCACAACCACACACAGAAACTGGAAATATGCTGGCATGGGGAATCCTAACTGATATATCTTGACACTTCAGGACCTTGTCTAGTTCTTTCATAGCTGCCCCTCCAAGTTCTAGTTTTGTGATTTCTTGACTGCAGCCCTCCATTCTGATTAATGACTGAGCCAAGGTATGAAAAATCTTGAACTATTTCAATGTCTTCATTGGCTGCTTTAAGGTTATATAAATCATCTGTGGTCACTATTTGTGTTTTCTTTATGTTCAGCTGTAAACATGCCTTTGCAAATTCTTCCATGAGCTTCTTCAGTAATCATTCCAAGTCTGCTATTTTGTGCTGGTTGTATGATATCATCTGTAGCCTCTTGTCCTGAGTACAGGTTATGCATTAGGACAACCAAATGCTGTGGTACACTCATTTCTTTAAGAGCAATCCAAAGTTTTTCATTATCTACACAATTAAAAGGTTTTCTATATTATATAAAGCACAGGTTGATTTTCTTCTAAAATTCTTTGGTGTGCTCTATTACCCCATGTATGCTTGCAATATGATCCCTAGTGTTTCTTTGTTTCCAGAACCCAGCCTGGATATCTGTCACTCCATATGTGGTAAAAGTCTTGTTGAATTTTTGATCATCATTTTGCTTGCATGGAAGATTAATGCAATGGTCTGGTGGCTATTCCCTGGTGTCCCCTTTCTTGGGCATTGGAATATATATTGACTGATTCCAATCTGTGGACCATTCTTTTCTTTTCCATATTTGTTGACAGATTTTAGACAGTAGATTCTGTCTCTGTAACCTGAAACAGGTCTATTGGTATTCCATCTGTTCCTGGTGATTTACTTCTCCCAAGTGCTCTGAGTGTAGCTTTCACTTCACTTTCTAAAATTGTACGTTCATCTTCAAATGGTTCTTCCTTGAATGAATCTGTATTGCTTTCACCACTTTTTTAATAGTTCTTCTGTAGCAGATCAGTTCATTCAGGGTTCTGACTCTGTCTCTGTCACCTTTTACTTTTGCTTCTTGTCTGTCCTTAACTGGTTGAAGAGTTTCATCTATCATCCATTGAGGCTTCTCTTTCTTTTTGGCTCAGATGGTGCCTTTTTTGCATTCCTGTATGACAATATCCCTGGCTTCAGTCTGGGCTCCCAGTCAATTAGGCAAAATAGTGCAATTTTTTTTACTTTACTATTTTTCACTTTACCATTAAATTCTATATGGATGTTCTTCAGGTCGTATTTTGGCACAATGGTTCATTCAATGTTTCCATCTTCTGCTTTCAATTATGTAGTCTGTTTGACTTCTGTAGTAGCCATCAGGTGATGTACATGTGTACAGTCGCTTCTTTGGTTGCTTGAAGAATGTATTTGCAACAAACAAACTGTTGTCTACACAGAATTCAGTCAGTCACTCTTCTGCTTCATTTCTTGATCCTAGGCAAAATTTTCTACAATCTTTAATTCTGTTTTGTTTCCTACTTTTGCATTCCAGTCACCTTGATTAACAACAAAACCTATTTTGGTGTGTAATCAGTTTCCTCCTGGGCTCTAGCACAGAATCTTTCAATTTCTTCTTCTTTTGCCTCTGTAGTTCAATTTGGATTATGGTTACATTGATGGGCTTTCCCTGAAGTCTTATTTATATGATTCAGTCAGACTTTGCATTATATCTTTGACTGCTTTTGCTACATCTCTCCTTATGATTAATGCCACCCCATTTGTTCTTACATTTTCATATCCTTAGTAAAACTGTGTAATTATTTGATTCAAAATGTACCATTCCTGTCCACTTTATCTCACTCATCCCAAGTATTGCAATGTTTATACATTCTGTTTCTATTTTACTATGTCTATCTTTCTCTGATTCATGCTCCCCACATTCCACATTCCTATAATATGTGTTTTGCAGCTTCCAATTTTCCTTTCAACTCTGAGCACATCAGACGCTGAATGCCTTTTGGGTTGAGGCCAGTTGCATCATTTCCCACAGTGATACCTGTAGTTGTCCTTTACTCTACACCAGTAATTCCTTGAGTGCCATCTGACCTAGGAGTTTCATCTTCCGGCAGTATGTCTTGTTTCATTTTTGATTGTCTCATCATACCATTTTTTGTGGTTAAAAAAAAAGAAAAACAATCAAAAGGGATTTGCCTTGCCTCTTTCTGTGAAGTACTAACAAGCATTAGCTATGGGGCCTCCATCATTGTCTCTCTCTCACACACACACACACACACCTACTGCTGCTGGCCAGTAGCTGTTTGGCACATTTAGTCTGGTTCCTCAGCAAAAGCCTGTCTGACATGGGAGACCCTACCAACAGCACTGCTGTTGTCAGCATAACCTCTTGCTTCACAGCAGTATGCAGTCCCACCACTCCAGAAAAGTAGTGCCATTGGTGGGTGTGATGCATTGTATGATCATGCAAAATATCATACAAGGAAGTGTCTCCTTGATACTGGCCCTTTGACTCCTTGTGTGAAAGGGAAAATAGAATAAACTCTGCAACTCAACATTTTGCAAATTTTCCTCTGAAGTCCTACTTAGTCCAGTGGCTTTGCTTCTGAAAAAGAAACACAAGATAAGAGTATTAAATTAGAACAGTTATCAACCATCATATGTGAGGCATCAACACTTCAGTTCTATACCAGTTTAGGGAGGCGGAATGTAGGCAGTTGATAGAGTTATTTAAAAGGAAGCCATCTAAGGTCAATAGAACGAAGGGGTTGACTGAGCAAGTTACTAATGCAGCAAATCCTACTGCACACTGAGAGTATTTCTCGAACTCTACTGGGCCTTCCTCTGTGTAAGCATGTATGAAATTGTGCTGTAAGTCTGAGTGATCAAATTGGAATACTTAGCGCAAGACTGGGGAAAGTGGAGCCATCACCTCTGTTTGTGCTGTCATGCCATGACACCCAAAGCTCCCCGATCCATATTTTAAAAAAATCAAGAGAAAAATAGGTTGAAAATCAACACAAATAACCTCTAAATGTTGCAGTTTTGCTTGTTTCACTGCTCTATGAACTCCCATCAGTGGTTGAAAATCAGGTGAAATGAAACCTGGAGATAATGTTGTATCACTTCTGGTTGTGGAAAACAGACAGGTATGCCCTGGAGGGAAGCAAAAACTATCTCCCATTCCCATCACAGTTGCCCTCCCCGACTTAGGCAATACAAGGACTGTAAATGGCATAGGAATGGCTCATACGTTACTCTGAATTTAAATATGCACACATTTAAAACTGCACTTACGCCAACACTAAGGTAAAGGGAGCTTGCTTGCCATATAAAACAATCATAAGTAATCCAGAATTAGGTTGATGACTTGCAGGAATATTTAGTTTGTGAAAACATGAATAGAGGAGTAAAATATATCATGGGCCATTCAAATTTGAAATAATAATACTTTCATGGAAATTTTCAAAAAATAAAAAGACTTCATGATGCAAGTTAATCCAAATGTTATAGCAAGAAGGAAATAACCACAACAAAGCTTTTTTTGGAATCAGTGTCCTTCTTGAGTTCCAGTTATTATGAGTATTGTGAACTGATTATTCAAACATACAATCTCTATTTTTTTGCTCTGAAGTTCTTGCTTCTTCTAAATAGCATGAAATACCAGGAAATAACTTCTGCTGTGTCCAAACAGTAACTTTAACAAGTCCCTTAAAACAAAGTTGTTTCTTGTGATCATCTATATCTCACTTCCACAGAGTGCACTGTTGAGAAACAGGTGATAAAATTACCCAACTATTCATGGAATGTTTTGTATTATCTCTTCCTAGAAACAAATCAGAAGCATTTGTGTTCAATATCACTTTCAAACATAAATAACCACTTGTGAACAAAATAATAAAGGTCACTCTCCCAAGATTAGTTGCATTTAACAAACAGATTCTAATATTAAGTTATTCCCACCAATTCAAAAGTAGAATCCAAAGTAGCATACTCACATAGACACACGTTTACTGCAGTCTGGGAAGTCAAATCAATATCATTTCTGCCTTCAACATTTTGATAAATAAGCTTAGAATACACTGCAACCAACTGAGTGCTGGTTATGACCCATAAAGCCTTATATGGCTCAGGTCTGGGCTATCTGGCAGACCATATTTCTAGTGTATTGTTTCAGTTCTCTCAATTTTTGTTTACACATCTTAGGTGTTCTTTTTAGGATTCAAAGGTGGTATTGAAAGATCTAGATAAATAAATAAGCAACATCATTTCACTTTACGTGTGCAGGCAATGGCTGCATACACCAGATCCGAACATCTACATGAGCCATTGTTTGTTCATCCATGGCTTCTTTTCACTTATATGAGATGAAAAAATAATAAAGAAGAAAGATGCGCCTATTCAAAGATGAGGAAGCATGGGGGAAAGTATATATTTTTAATACTATGTGTTGCTCCAACCAGAGAATAACATGGGAACACCATTTCAATGACCCTACTCCATGGAACTTACATATATAGCCAGATACGAAAGTTGGGGTTGGGGAGATGGCAAGGTTAAGAAGGGTTTAAGATAAGTAAGCTTAGTTTAACATTTTGTAAGTGCAACATTATTTGGCATATACTCAAAAATCCTGCTAAGTTCAATATGGATTACTAGACAGAAATGACCCATAATCCAAGCTGGAGGGGAGGATGAATGTCTTACCCTACAATAGCGAAGTGGTGATCCCCATAGTCCTGCTTGGCCCACAAGCCACCAAGAAGTGCAAGTTTAGGTTTAATTTTCAGTTGAGGAACTCAGAGTTAAGATCCAGGAATATGTGGAAAGAGTTTTGGGGGGACACATGAAGGAAGAAAGAAGTGGTATCACCAAGTTGTTTTCAGATGAAAACAAGAAAGAATGATTAAAGGAACATGAGTCTTGGGAATGGCTAAGATCCGAATGTCAAAGGCAGAAAGTGGTGCTGTGGGCTGACTTCAACTCAATGAGAGTAGAGAATATGCTCCAGGCTTTTGTCTGAACTTTAAGACAGCTTAAAGTGTTGAACCTAGTGCTGGGGTAGAGTTCACTAAAAACTGGTGCAAACTCACTATCCAGCTGATATGCACAAGCTACCAGAGTATGCAGAGAAATAATGGTGGATAGGATAGAATCATAGAGCTGGAAGGCACTGCAAGGGCCATCAAGTCCAACCCCCCTACCATGCAGTAAATATGTAATCAAAGACAGCCCCCCCCACAACAGATGGCCATCCAGCCTCTGTTTAAAAACTCCCAAATAAGGAGACTACACCACACTCCAAGGCAGCCTATTCCACTGTTGAAATGCTCTTACTGTCAGGAAGTTCCTCCTAATATTTAGGTGGAATCTCCCTTCCTGCATTTTGAAGCCATTGCTCTGTTGTCCTAGTCTCTGGAGCTGCAGAAAACAAGCTTGTTCCATCTTCTGTATAACATCCCTTCAAATATTTAAACATTGTTATCATGCGATGTCCTTTCCAGGCAAAACATACTCAGCTCTCTAAGCTGTTCCTCATAGGGCGTGGTTTCTAAGTTTCTACTTCCTCTCTCTCACCCATCTCCTTCCTTGAGGGAGGAAAGACCGAGAGAGAGTTTGTGGTCCTTAGCGGGTGAGGCAGTGACTGGTGAAGGAGGCGGAGGACCAGAGCCAGGTTTCTAGAGGTCTGCATGGCCTGACTGGAGCTGTGGAGAGGGAAGGTTCCCCCAATAAAGAAGCACCTGAGATGGGCAGGTAGGGATTAGAGAAACTCACAAATAATCAGATCCATGAAAGTGAAACCCATGAACGTGAAGGGCAGACTGTATATTGGTACTGTTAATAGTATAATTAATAGCATAGTATAATTCTATCTTAATGTTGATTTATTGCATGTTTTAACTATATAGTGATTTTAATTTGTGAGCCACCTTGAGTTCCATTCCTGGGAAAAGAGGTGAGATATAAACAAAGTTAGAACCAGTACGGTGCTGTGATTTGAACATTGAACTGATTTTGGAGAACAGCATTTGAATTCCCACTCAGCATGGAAACCTCCAGCTGACCTTGGGCAAGTCATACGCCCTCAGCTTCAGAGGAAGGCAAAGGCAACCCCCCTCAGAACAAATCTTACCAAGAAAATCCTGTGATAGGTTCACCTTAGGATCACCGTAAGTCAGAAATGACTTCAAGGCACACAACAACAATAACAACATAATAAAGTTAAAGTATAAAGTTAATAAATATAAAGTTAATAACAATAATAATATACTGGGCTTCAGGCATACCTCTTAAGGAACCTGAGGTACCATCACGAGAAAGCTTTACTTAAATAGTGCAGTTCCAATATAGCAGCACTTGGATTGGGGCAAAAGATCTTAAATCACTTGCAGTTAAGGGAGTAACTAAAACCAGTTTAAATAAAGCACTAAAATATGGAAATCAAAAGAAGAATTGGAAATGGGTAAGTCAGGGCAGCATGAGCACATTCGAGGAGTTTGTAATTTTGTCCAGAGCTGCTAGAACTCAAGATGAATCACCCAAGTGAAGATTGCAGCAGTATTCTAGGATGGGGTGGGGTATGTTTGGCCTTCATTTCTCATTGGACCTCAGTTGTCATGGTCAGTTCTGCCTAGGACAAGAATTTGGAGTCCAACAGCATCTGGAAAGCTACACATTCCTGATGCCTGTTCTAAGCAGTGAAAGACCCTCATGTGCTGGCCTTTCCATCCACGAGCAGTCACCTCCCACCTGACTCCGCCCATTCCATCGTCTTAGGAAGATGTATAGGAGAGCTTCCTGTTCCACGTGAACTCTGCTTGAGTGATATGATCTTGCATCATCCTGTATTCCTCTCTCCTTTGGACTGCCTCCCTTCCTATCCATCCATCCATCCATCCATCCATCCATCCATCCATCCATCCATCCATCTATCTATCTAATATCCCACCTTTCCTCCACTACATAGACTGTAACCTGTGGCTCAGCCTTTAGAAACCTAAGAGATAAAAAGGATGTGAAGATAATAGGGCGGTGGTTTCCCTCCTCCCCAAGAGATATATGGGAGAAAGAAAGAATTTACAACAAAACAAAAAAGTCTGGACATGGGTTCACAAAAGTTTTCTGTTTTCTTGTCTAGACTTTGTTCCATCCCGAAAATAACTAATAACTTGGATTATAAAACTGTAATAACCATAGACATTTTCCAGTCTGGAAACAATAATGGCCTTTAATGAGCCTGTAGAGGTGCCTTCTGCATCTTGCACCTGCCACACACAAAGACAATATTGTAAGACTGGGAGCATATGTGGATAGGAAAAAGCTAACCAAACCAGAAGAACTATTGGGGACTGCCTTAATGGTCCTGGCAAGCTGACTAATATTTCTTTTGCAGGAGAAATCACCCTACAATGGGTAACTGGCTCACGTGAACTTACTAGAAAATAGGCGTACAAATCTCTGGAAGGTGATAGCCACGTTGCTAAAAGGACACATCTTCCTTTGCCCAAAGATGTTGTAATGTAGGAGTCTATGAAGAAAACAAAGGAGACAGTTTTGAAAGAGAGGCCAAAACAGACAGAGATGAGTTAGGGTTCTGTAAATACCTTCAGATTCTGGCTAGAGCTGATATGGGAATATTAGATTTTGTGTGTCTGTTGGAATGTTCAGGCTGCATTCCCACATATACATCAGCCTGCATATTTGTAAATAAACATTATGAAATGTAAAATAACTCTCTCATGATATCCTTCCAAAAAACCCAAACCTGGGTTAGTCCTCTGTGCCAAGAACAGAGATGGGAAAGATGAAGATTGTAACTCCAATAATCCCTTGCCATTGACTGTGCTGGCTAGAGTTGCTGGGACCTACAGTCGATGCCATCTGCCTTAGAATTTCTCACTGCTCAGGTGACTAAATATACAAGTAAGCTTTCTAACTAAAGACAGACTTAAGCAAATGCATTGACAGTGAAAGTCTAGTGGCAGAATGCCAGAATGAAAACTGGAGACAGCTCTTGCACCTTTAGTGGTCATGCAAAAAAAGAAATTGTAGCAGAAGGAAGTTCAGCACCTATCACTTGTCACACAACCAGCAGCAACTTTCGCTTAAATTATCTCTTCTACAAAACCATTAAATGTACAAGGCCGCTCCCCATTTATCAGTCTGCCAACCTTAGGCCATTTCCACACAGGCTTAAAAAAACGGTGCAGAGCGTCCTCCAGGGAAGATGTCTGCACCTGGGAGCAGACTGGGTCGGACCTACTTAGTGTAGTTCTGCACCTCAGCCCACTCCGGAACGACCTGAAGTGGTTGTCCAGCGTGCTTTTGAAAGACTGCTTGAAATAGGTCTTTCAAAAGCACGGATCGCGCCACTCTGTGCCCACACTCCGGTGCAGATTTGCAGGCTCGCACCAGTGCGAGCCTGCGATCTGCCGGAGGCGGGCTTTAGGCTGGCGAGCTTCACCGGTTGGTGGAGAGCCTCGACCAACTGGAAGCTGCCATTTTCATCCCCGGAGCAGTGCAGAGTGGCGGCCACGAACTGCTCCGGACCAGCCTGGACCTGAGCATGAAGCCAAGAAGTCCGGTAAGTACTGGCACAGGGCAATTCCCTCACCCCGTGCGGAAATGGCCTTAAGCACATCTCCTCCTTCCCCGCCTCCCAACCCACAATTTAGCTGCTGCAGCTCCCATGTCAACATGGCTATTTACTGGTGGTAGCAGCACAAAGATGTGTGGATCTCCACTGCTGTAGCTGGACACACAGCAATATAGCTTTGATGCTGTGTACCCTAGTACAGGAACAGAGCTCAGACACTCCTGCACTCTTTACTGCCTCCATTGGCCAGTAGAAGAGCCCCTTGGGAGCTGCAGCAGCTAAAAGTGTTTTTTTGGGGGGGCAGTTGCTGGGGATGAGGAATAGCAATAGCAATAGCATTTATTTCTATACCACCTATCAACTAGTGTTATCTAAGCAGTTTACAATGTATTTTAGCTAATTGCCCCCAACAAGCTGGGTACTCATTTTACCGACCTGCGAAAGGATGGAAGGCTGAGTCAACCTTGCAGCCTGGCAGGATCAAACTCACAACCTTGTGGTTGCAGTACTGGCATTTAACCACTGCGCCACTAGGGCTCCTGGTAGGAAGGAGACATACCACTTTTCCACTGATAGAACTTTACAGCACCTCTTCCTGATCCAGGATCTGTTAATGATTAAAGCTGCAGGAACCTTGTCCTGGCAATTCTAGGTGAGGAATGCTTGGAGAGACAGATCAGAACATCTGGAGGGCTATATAGTTCCCACTCCTGCATTAAATGATAAGTAATAGCCACACAGAGAAGCTATATAAAGTAATCCTTTTGTTTTTTTACAAGCCAATGCTATAAATTATCTTTAAGGGTAGAAAAACTCTGCCTGGAAAAAGTTCTGTGTGGCAGATTTAACAACAGAGATCTATTAACAGAATTTTGAAGTGATTTACAATACAGACCAAAGACATTTTTTATTTCTTTAAGCCTGAAAGATTTTTGACAGCTATCTGAAACTGCATCTTAGGAGCCACATGCTGCTTCCAGTTAGTTAAATACCTTTCTTGGCTATGCAAGTGCCTCTTCCTGATTTTGGTGATTTGGTCACAAAACACTGAGTACTCATAAGAAATGTATCTGTCTATTGCTCCTTGTACAAGTCACCTTGGGAAGTGCCTTCTATCCTAGATTGTACCCACCCTAGCACAGTATATACTTATATTTGCTCCAGCAGAAGACTTCTTCAGCCTACCTATTTATCTGTAATGATCTTATGAGAAAGTGCAGTTTTATAGCTTTGTAAAAGTTTACAGCTTCTTACCATCTGGAAGGGTGAACATCAAACATGTTAGATAAAACTCTAAATAAATATTATAAAGAAAGAGATACCAAAGATAATAAAGATGACAAATCAATAGGCTAATTTCTTATTTAAAAGCAATAATGGCATCTAATTGCCATTGTCACTCCATGTTACAATTTCTTAGTAGGCTTTTCTGAAAAGTACTTCCCTGCAACCAATCATTTATTATTTGATGGAATCATTGTACAGCAGTTATGTGCATGTGTATGTGCCATTAAAGTTATCTGGACTTATGGCAATGGGGTTTTCTTAGGCAAGCAATACTCAGAGGTGATTTTGCCAGTTGCTTCCTCTGGAATTCATTGTCAGTCTTCCATCCAAAAACTAAGCAAGGCTGCCCCTACTTAGCTTCCAGATCAGACAGGATGTGGTGCCTTTGCAGTGGTTTTCAACCTGTGGGTCCCCAGATGTTTGTGGACTTCAGCTCCCAGAAGCCCCAGCTACTATGGTCAATGCTCAGGGCTTCTGGGAGCTGAAGTCCAAAACATCTGGGGACCCACAGGTTGAGAACCACTGCTCTAGGGTATTAGGCCCATAGTTCAGTAGCTTCCAGATTCGTCTACAAAGCATGCATTCTCACATTCTCATTTGTTGGGCTTTGCAAGGTTTTGCTGGTTGTTACTTCCTTCATATCCATTCATTCCATTATATTGGAAGGCTGTTTGTAGCATTTCTTGGATCTACATTGTTCTTGTGTGCCTTTGTTTCCAATTTATGACAGGCTTAAGGCAACCTTATCACAGGGTTTTCTTGGCAAGATTTGTTCAGAGGGGGTTTGGATTAGTCTTCCTCAGAGGCTAAGAGGCTGTGACTTGCCCAAGGTTACCCAGTGGGTTTCCATCGCAGAGGAGGGGATTCAAACCCTGGTCTCCAGAATCATAGTCCAACGTTCAAACTGCTACATCCTGCTGGATCTACACTAGAGTTCTTCAAAAGCTTTGTTTTTTGTTTTGTTTTTTAAAAAAACAGACTGTAGTTTACCATGGGTGGTAGGGCAAATTTTGTCCTATGATTTTTTGTTAAAAAAATTAGGGTTATAGTGTTATAATTTAAAACTGCCATTTCAAGCACTGTAAGTGCGTAACTAAAAAAAAAATGCAAAAGAGGACAAAAGAAGGACACCTTTTTGTCCCACTGTACCTCAGAATTAATAAGAAAGCCACTTGAGGGTGGGAATAAAATTGCGGGCAATTGCCAGAAAATAGTCCAGGACAACAGTTATTTGCATATTTTTAAAAATCTAGAGAACTACAGCAACAAATATTGCAATCTGTCTGACACATTTGCCCTATCTGAAAGAGCCCTTAGTGTTTTCTGTTTGCCACAGTTGTGAAAACTTGGCCTCAACAGTGATTAAGAGATAACTTAAAATATGAATATGTTGAAATAAAATATGCAAATAAATGAAAATAAGTTTTTATTATTTCTCTCCAGATAGGTAGAAATCCTGCAGAGATCAAGGAACTCAATGAATAGCACACACACTCTCTCTTCTTCAGAACTCATATATTCTCTGGCATTTGACTGTTGGACTGCATTTTATAGCAAAAGTAATGCTTTTTGGCAGAATACTGTATGCCAGCACTACTGAGTTCAAGCATTTTTACCGCAGTTTTACACTATGCAATATAGTGGTCAGAGTGCTGGACTGGGACTCCAGAGGTCTAGATTCTAGTCCCCACTGAACCATCCAACTTATTGGGTGACCTTGTCCCAATCACTCTTAGTAAACCTACTTATGAGAATAAAGGGGGGGGGCATAAGAAAACATTGAGCTTACTGAAATCATGCTATATAGTATAACAACAAAAATAATAGCAATAATTAAACCCTGATTCAGGCTATTTAAAGGATTATATGAGCGTATCAGATCTCTTAAGATCTTCAGGAGACACTTCTCAGTTTTTCACCATTTTCTCAGTCTCATTTGGTGGGAACAACGGACAAGGCATTTTTGGTGACTGCTCTCAGACTTTGGAATTCCCTCTCTAGGGAAACAAGGATGGCTCCTTCTTTGTTTTGCTTCTGGCTGTGATGGGCATTTGATGGTGTGCTGTGCTGTTTTGTTGATTTTTTTATAATTGTATATGAATTCTTCCACTTCTTTATATGAATTATTTTAATGAATTTGCAATGATTTTAACTTTGTTTAACATTGTTTAATTTAAAAAGATATGTATTTTTTAACTGATGTTTTAATGTATTTTTTAATCTGTAGTGTTTTAATAACTTGTGAGCAGCCTTGAGACCTATTAATAGGGAACAACAGCATTTTATAGTTAAAATATCTAGTTTTTGTAGGCAGCATGCAGTGAAGTACATCCCAAGTTTAAGGACACAAGGAGAGTGGTGCTTGATTGCTGTGTTTATATCAGTGCAGGATTTGTCCTAAACGCTCCAACAAATTTGCAATAAATAGGTCCTCAAGTTCATATATTGAAGGCACCAGGTCCCATCTGATCTTGGAAGCTAAGGAAGGTCAACTCTGGTTACTACTTGGATGGAAGACCACTAAGAAATACCAGGTGATGTTGGCTCTATTTCAGAGAAAGAAATTGGCAAAACTACTTCTGAGTATTTCTTGCCTGAGAAAACCCTATGAAATTCATGGGTCACATAAGCCAGCAGGCGACTTGGAGGCGCATGAAGTTCAAGATCACCTAACTGTGTGTCATGTTTCCACAACACAATATTGAGTACATAATGTAACCTGCTAATACACCAAGATAGCTGAACACTGGTATTTTTTTTCAGTCTTGGATTGCACTCTGCCTCTGTAAATTTGTCAACAGAGTGACCGGCATCTCTCTTAAATTCTTAAGCATACTAAGTTGCTGTCTCAGATTTCAGTAACGAATGAGCTAGGATTCCATTTCATAAGAATTCCTCTGCAAAAGGGCAACCGAGTTACCTTGAACTTGGGAGAATGGTCATAATACTGTTCTGTGCAGAAAACCAAGAATGAGCACAAGTGAATGTTGTTGACTTTTTAAATAAAACAAACAGGAAATTGTGACATTACTACATTCTCAGGAGAGCAGGAATTTAGGGTATATGTTTAACGAATTATCAGTGTTATTACTTACAGTCCTGGAATTTATTAAATTGCCTTTCAGCGCTATTTCAAATTTAACTCAAAGCTTGATCTGTTAAATGTAATAACCAAATTACCTAAATTTAATTCCTTTTCTTATTTGTGGTTTATCATTCTCATATGCAGGATCATTTTTAGTCTGCATGCCAGATTATGGTGACATTAAACCTGAAACGATTCTAACCTTTCTCTGGAGAGAATATTGTTCAAAATGGTAAGGCTGCAGTTCTGAAAATACTTAACTTAGAAGTCCCATTTAAATTAATCCGAGCAAACGCAGTCTAATGTGGCTGCTAGTTTTCCTTGGGGCTAAAAACAATACTTTTATATTTGGTGATTAAAGTCAGACAGGAATGTGAACAAATTGCCTTTTTTCAAGTACAAGTCCTAGAATCTCCCATGCAACATGGTTACTGCTGTCTGGAGGGTTCTGGAATCTTTCGTCAAAACACTAACTTTTCCAAACCGACCTATACCCCATTTGTTATTGTTGACTGAATTGTTAAAGAGCCCTGATAGAGTAAGGGTGAGGTGTTATTGGAAGATTTACCAGTCCTATGTTAGAGAAACTTAGCTAAACCAATTCTAAAGATCGTAGGACCACAGTACTTAAGATAGCCACCAGTGAATTCTTGAACAAGGCCGTTTATTCTATCACAGCAAATCTGATGTATCCATCCTTCTGTGCCTCCAGTTCAATATGCTTTTTGGCATATCATTCTAGGATCATTCAGGTGCCTCCAAAGAGCTTCCTTCTGCTTGCCAGCTTCTCTTAAAACAGGAGATGGGAATCATGCATGCCCCCATGTTGTTGGACTGTAGCTTCTAGCAGCCCTAGCTAGCCTAGCCAATGGTGGGAGATGTTGGGAGTTGCAGTCCAACAACATCAGGAGGACCACAAGATTCTCACCTGTTTTCAAAGCTTTGAAACAGTGAGTAAGCAGGCACTACATCAGCCAGCGCATCTTGCCTACTCACCCTTTTGTGAGGCAGGGGCAAAATGCTATTTACTGCAGAAAGGAGGGCAGACCAGGAAAATAGCTGATAAAGGAAGAAAGCTTGGGGAATAGCCACTGCATGTGCCTTTTTGGTGCTGTGGAACCTTTAAACCAGGAGTTGGTTAGTTGCAGCTCTCAAAATGTTTATGAATAAAATGATAATAAATTCCCATAATTCCTCACAGAGAGCCAAGCTGGTTAGGGCTGATAGGAATTTACCACAGGCTCCTCAGCCTTTCTCTAAACAGGCAGGCATTAATTCTCAGTTGACAAACAGTTAAGTCCAATGTAGGATAAGAGGTACAGTGTCGATTTAGGTAATCACTGCTGCTTTTCTATTTCCAGCTCAACTTGCAGCTGCTTACATAACCTTAGATTATTCATAGAGATGTGGTGTTTCACACAACATAAGTGACTTTTCTTCCAGTGCTTAAATATTATTTATTTAATGTCCCCCAGCACTGGCCCCAAGTGAATATTAAAGCTCAATTTTTTTTATCCAATTTCAACTCAGGAAATGAACTTTCTATAGGCAATGATGCCGAAACATTCTCCAGGAAAGCAAAGTTCTTTGCTCACTGGTGCCTACTTCTCCTAGCAAGAAAAAAAGTCCCATACCATCTATTACCTTCCCTCCCATGCTTGACAAATCATTTTCCTTATTATATTGGGGGGAGAGGGGGCTTTATTTTATGTTTTTTACAAACATGACATTTTGAAATGGCAAAAACGCCAAAATGACCAATTTCAAAACTTAAACAGCAATATCAATGTTATTTACTATAAATGTTGGTTCAAAGAACTGTTCCTTAATTTGGGGGAAAGAAAGGAAGGAAGGAAGGAAGGAAGGAAGGAAGGAAGGAAGGAAGGAAGGAGGGAAGAATTTAGCTTCTTTTTCCTTGGACTAGACTGTCACTTCTTTCTGTTGACGTGGGTAGGTGTCCATGATGGCAAATGGCCAAAGTATCTGCAGCTTTCACCCAGCTCCTGCCAAATAACAGAGATAAGAGAGAAACCAGGATGGCAAGAGCCAGCTCACTATATTATCTACATAGACATTGCTCAGGATGGTAAAAGCCCAAGTGGGAAATCTGATGAGTGTCACAAACGCCATTCTTTGGACAAAGACAAATACAAAAAAGATTGAACCCAAGGTAAGATATTTTGAAAACATTTTCAAATCTAGCATAAAAGTTGAACACAAGGAGACAACATTCTATGGTAATTCTTTTTGGGGGGCTCAATCCGACTGGCAAATAGCCTTGGAATTGTTCTTGTT
The DNA here is from genome assembly GCA_948472985.1 of Iguana delicatissima. Lineage (NCBI taxonomy): Eukaryota > Metazoa > Chordata > Lepidosauria > Squamata > Iguanidae > Iguana > Iguana delicatissima. Next base: position 3,100,427 of record CAOKZL010000592.1, read on the forward strand.
CTGTAGGCATTGTTGTCATTCTGATTGGGTTTATATATACCTATTCGTTCATATATAGATACATGCACATCCCAAATGGTGTCCTTCCTATCCTGGTTTATTTCCTATGAAATTCCAGCACCAGCCTCAACTTTTCAAACCATTATCTCAATTCTGTCTGTACTTCTGGGAAGTCTGATTCCTCCCACTGATGGTGTATTACACGTGGGAAGACATGGAGGGAAGGAAATCACAACCATGCCACCGCTAATATCTCAAGCAGGACAAAAAAAGATGGACAAAACCCTGGTATAATTATGATGTGACTGAATGTGGAGGCAGATATAACCACTATGAAGCATGTAGTCAAGAAACATAATGACTATTGGCTGTCTGGAGGGGCCATTGTTGCAGAGTATCAGGCACAGAAGACGTCAGACCAGCTACAAAAAATTTTTAAGAAAGGGTGGTCAGAAGGAAATTGTGATCCTAGAAGACTAAGAAATCATTTGTGTTTGATAGGATGAACATTTTGAAGCACAATAAGAAATTAGGGTATCTTTTTGCAGACCTGGGAAACGCTGAAATAAAGACTTAGGGTAATATTGGTACCAGCCATTCCAAGGGAAATATACGAAGATCCAATATTGACACAAATGCCTCATCATTTTTAAAGTTTGTTAACTTATTTTATATTATACATTTTTGTTATTTGATGAGATGGACTTAGCCTTAGTCCACCTACATGTTCAATAAGTTGCTAACATATAATATACCAGATACAGCATAAACTTATTTCTTAAAACTTCAGTTTTAAATACCTTGCTGCATTTCAAAATGAAAGACAGACTTTTAAAACAGTTCTGCATCATGCAAATGTTTTGTTTTCCTGATTTTCTTGTCCTCCATTGCTGTTCTGGTTCTCCATTTCTGTTTTCTGCTATTCTCAGTTTGTGACTCAATTACATACTTTAAAAAAAAAGAATGTTACATATGGTTGGGGCATGTTTGGCTAAAATGTTGAGAGAGTCTATGGACTTCTAGTTTTCTTGCCATTGGTAGAGCACTACTACCATCTTTGACTGGTGGGTGACTGCTAGACCTCAGTTACAGTTCAGTCATTTTGGACCACAAAAAGAGAGATAAATACAGCTGCCACATTTAGTTGTTTGTTTAGCATGCCTTAAGAAATTACATCCCATTGGTCTATTGGAGTACAGTTTTCCTTAACCCTTGTGTTTGAATTGTGAAGAGGGTGGTCCCAAATTTGTCACTACACGTAAAAGCTACACGTAAGTTTCCTTTATTCCACAATCTGCACAAGCAAAAAATGGATCCCTTCAGCCTCTCGAATTTGTACATCTTTGGGAACTCAAATTTCACTAGAATTGTTTTTCTAACTGTTGCAAAAATACCAATTCAGGATCAAAATACTCTTTGAAATCCAGACATATGTATGAGTTTGGCTGCCAGATGTAATTGTGTAAAACCTGGGCTGTGGAACTGTGCTGCCCTTCGTATAGTAGAGTAAATCTCCTCTTGCATTTTATGTAATAGTTGTATTAGAAAACCAATAAAATCTTTTAAAATATGGGATATCTGGCCTTCCCAGCTCTCTGAAGTGAGCAGAGTTATATCACCATGGAAATTTTTCTGGTCCCTGTGTATCTTGGAAAACAACATCTTTGTTTTTTGGCATACCATTTTTGGTTGGAGTAGTCATCTAACTCCAATATTGTTATTTTTAATTTTTTTGGTGATACTGGAACAAGATCACAAAGTAACCAAAATCCCACTTATGGATTTATTTAGGTCAACTGCCAGCTCTGTCCAAAGTAAAGTGGATTTTTATTCTTACAAAAGCACATTTAGAGATTCAAATAATTGTCATAGATCTCTGTGTGTGTGAGAGAGTGAGTGTTTAAGCTAAAGTTTTTTGAATTTATGAAGTCTAATCATTTGTAGGCCCACTCTGAGTTAAATTTCTTCCCTTTTTACTTCACTGATTTACTTTTCATCACATAACATGTTATATCTCTCCACCTCCAAATGAGATCAAAATGGCAAGCATCCCTTTGGCACAGAGATTGGATTCAGCACCCAGTTTGGGGTGCTGTTTATTAGTATTGAGTCCTAAAGATCTTGGGACAAGATTACTTTAACGACCATCTCCTTCTGCATCGTTCTGTCCCCTCCACTGATATTTCTTGTGAGGAGAGTCTTTTATTATCTCTACCATCAGAGGTGCAGTTGGTGGGGACACTGAAGAGAAAAGCCTTTCTGTTCTGGCACCCAGACTGTGATGAACTCTGCTGAAACCAGAGGAGGACCATGTTGGTCCCTTCTTTCACATTCTTTAAACTCTAGACCAAAGTTGTTTTCATACTAGGAGGCTAATAGTTTATCTGACTGCTAAATCTCACTGCTAAATAATATGATGCTGTTGATCACCTGTGTTGTTTGGCTTGTTTTGCTTTTTCTCTCTCCCTACCCACAGGACAGATGGACACAAATATTCTCACTTGAAGGAAAGCAGACAACCAGTAGCTCTCAACAAAGTGCAATCTGTCAGTTAAGACCAAGGCCTGGCTTCCTGTCAGTCAGTTACCACTGACTTGCCATGTTTGCACTAGTTTGTACCTTTACTACTTGTGAGGAAGCATTTTGGCAAGTGCAGATTTTCTTATCTTCCTGTAACCAAGCATGTCTGCTCACTCTCCCTGTTCTTGTTAAAGTATTTAAGTAACCACATCCCTGTCTGTCATTCCATGGTCCGGTCACTCAGTGGTCAGCTGGTGACGCTCATTCACATACACTACTTAAAAGTCCAGTTCTGTGGTTCTTGGGATGGCTTTCCAGGAGCCAAAGGAGATAGCACAGAGCTCAGACTTCAGAGGAGGAAGTCTGACATTAGATATCCATACCTCATTCCACAGATATAACCATGGCTGTCCCTCTTCTAGTGTCAAGGGAAAGAAAAGGAGGAGGATTGGGAGTGTAGTATGTGGAAGAAAAGATTCAGGAACCAAAGTCCTGCCAGCCCTCTCCCAACATGGGGGAGCATTCAGACCAGAGAAATATTCACACTACACTTTATAGCACTATATTTCTCTTTAAATGCCATGGTGCCATCCTACGAAAACCTAGGATTTGTAGTTTGTTGAGCCCCTAGAGCTCTGTGATTGAGAATTCTAAAGACCCCTGCCCAAACTGCAAATCTTAGGATTCCATAAGATGAAGACAAGACAGTTAAAGTGGAACCATAGTGTTATAACTGTGCAATGTGAATGGTCTCTGTATGAGCATTGGTCAAAATAGATTTTCTTTCAGTGTGGTCACAGAAAAAGTGGGCAGGAGGATGAAGATGAATGTTAGAGGAAGAGTAACAGACCTTTGAAAAGGTCACTGTGCTCTGGTTGAACTATAGGGTTGTCCTGCTGGTACCAGTTCACACAGTTGTTCTGAAAGGTCCCAAAATTACTACTACAGTTCCATGTATATGTATGTATGTCCAGTTCCATGCACATGTCCTTTTTTTAAAAAAATCTATGAGCCAATTTGTAACAAAATCCATATTAAATCAAGATCTTAAACCTGTATAACACAACCAGGATGGACTTCAAAAACATCTTCCTGGAATCCCTGGAATCCTTAATCCCAGAGAGGGGCAGCAGTCAGTTACCAAAGCAAATTAATCTTAAAATCACAGCATTCATTACTGGATTTCTGACACATTATGTATGTATATCTTAATAGGCTAAAAGAAAGGTTCCCTTTATTTTTCTTCTCTCAGATAAATTCTGCTCTTGCTTTACCAGCAATGAGCTATTTTTTGAAACTGTTCTTGCTGAAAGCCTGTAAAATTTGTTGTCCTGAAAGAAAGCCATGATCAAAACATGTGCTATTTATAGTTGGTTCCCATTCCTTAAGCTTTTTGCAACATGTTTCCTGCTCAGACTGCTAGTCATCAGAAAGTGTCTCAAGCAGTATAGCCAGTCACTTGCTGGTCTTTGTGACAAGGAGGAGCATCCCAAACTAATTACACTGAGATAGTTGCATTCATATGATTGCCTGTATGAATTGCTTTCTCCTTGAGACACCTACCTGTGTTCAGACACCTCCTGCAGGTCCAGGAGATGATTCAGATGGTTTTGCTGCAAGCTGAAACACCAAAGCTTTAGATCAACTTGAAAAGCATGCTTCCATGACAGATCTGGGGACCCTTTTAAAAACAGCACATAGCCCTTTCCTGCTTGTGTTCACTTACTACATTTTTTCAAAATGTGTTTTGGTGCCAGAAAAGAATACTTCATCATATTCTGGTTCATGAAGCTAATGATTTTCCTTCAGGACCAATTCCTTTCTATATAAAAAAAGATGCATTATACTAGTGAATCATGGGGAGTCACACAGGCACTGAGCATGTGATGATGTTTTGCTGTCCTGAATTCCACTTTGCTCACAGCAAAGGGGTGGTGTAAAAATTTCACTGTGGACTCAGATCATGAGGGGCTGGGATTCACCTTCCATGTGATTTATCTAAGCCAAAAAATGACTGGACACAACCTACTTAGGGAGTGGCTATGGGAAGTGATCTGGAATCACTTATACATACATGTTGGAAACAACAAACTCTGAATGGCAGCTGTTTTAAAGGAAAATGTACTCTATTACAGCCTCTGGAAAGTTTTATTGCAAGCTGACTAAAAGAGTGAATACCAAAGAGCTTGAAAGTTGGCTTGTCTAGTTAAATATGGGGGCAGAGTGAGCAGTTGAGGCGTCCAGATATTTTTAGACTGCAGATCCCATAATCCATCAGCATCAGTTGTGCTGGCTAGAGCTGATGTGAGCTACAGCCTAACATCTCCAATTTAAAGTACTCATGTGCCACTTTTCATGTCAATATCTCAAAGGTCTCACAAAGGATCATTAGTTTCATATATACAGCAGGAGAATTTCATTCCAGGAACTCTGTATCCTACATATGAATAAGAAAGTCATGGTGAAAGGAGTGCTTATCCCCTTATTCCCTCACTGTCACCAATTTCTGCATAACTTCTGAAGCAAGAGACTTCCAGTTCTCATGGACTCCATCCCCCATTTCAAACCCTGAATAATCAGGGTTCTAGATGATGCAGAGAACCCAGAGAAATACAGGCCCTTATCAGTATGACAGGCTAGAAGGGGCAGAATGCGGGGCTCAGCCATGCTAACAACCCATTCTTCCAATTCATTTATGCAGTGCTTCTTCAGCTTTATAATGTGAGGGACTGGCAGGATTTTTTCCCCAATGGGCCAAGGACCAATCTCATATTTGTGCCCATTGACTAAAAGCATTTCTTCCTTTCCTGAAAACTCCAGGGATTAGCATCCAATAGGTTGCAGATTAACAGAAGTCCACAGACCGCCATTTTGATTGCCATTAATTTATAGCACAGCATTCATAACAGTGCCTCCACTTCAAGCTCCCACTGATCTTTCTTTCACTTACACACCATACCCCAATGTCTGGTCACCAGCATTCCCGTCTTTGATACCTTATCTGCCGTAGCTTCACTTTCCTTGTGGGATGATCTGATGCTGCACCCTGGGAGATGTTGTTCTAACGATGGAAAGAGTTTAGTATCTGAATCTGTTGCAGAGCAGAAAGGTGCCTATTTAATCCTTTTTTTACAACTTTGTTTTACAAATGTGTTCTTCATTTCCCAGTTGAAAAACGGATTTCCCAACAGTCAGCAAACTTTTGTGGGAAAAATAATATGACAGTAAGACTTCTGGACAGTTTTCATCCTGTTTTTAAATGTCCCAAAGTTTTCCAGTGGATTTTTCTGTGCAGAAAAATGTGTGTGTGTGTTTACACAAAGAACATGTTTTCTCTCCAATAAATGTGTTTTATTTGGTGGTTGTTGTTTTTTAATTTCTTTCCCCCAGAAAACTCCTCTAGAACACTTCAGGATTTTCAAATATGGGCAGAAAAATGGGTAGAAATATTTACTTGCTCCTGCAGTGAGAAGAAAATGACAATTATTTCCCCTTTCATGCAAGGATGCAATAGTTGAAGATTCACATTCCTAGCATTTGGGAGGTTTTTGGAATGTGACACAGATGGGTCTGCTGGACGCTGGACTAAACTAACATTTTGTAATCAAGCCCTAAGCACACACACCCCAAAATGCAGAATGTTTGGGGGGACCTGAGAAATCTTCCTACCTCTGGTATGAAATTGTAGAGTGACTTCCAGATAACTGGAGAAAGAACTAGATTACTCTTCAAGGGAGACTGAGCAAACTGATACCAGATCAGCAGTAGAAACTGGGCAAACAGCTTGCAGAGGAAGGAAAAAAAAGACAACAGGGCAAGACAACTCTGTTGGGATTGTCATATAAACATGAGAACAAACCAAAATTCTGAGCCTCCTCTACTTTAGAAACTCCAGATTCTAAGCAAGGCTCTGCTTTAAGTTCACAAGCTTGTTCCAGCTTGGCTGATTTATGACCTGGGGGGTAAGAGCCCAGGTTGCTGAGTTACCTCTGGGTCAGCAGAGCTGCTGAGTTGCAAGAAACACACTTGGGGACCCTGGGAGAAGCAGGGGAAGATTTTGATCTTTATTATTCTAATACTGTTCTCTGTAACTTATTATAGTGAGGTAAACATATGGTTGACATTATACCATTGATATGTGAGTGGTGTAGCTGATCAGGCTCAGGCAAGTGAGAGAAATCATTTGCATTTATGAACCTAAACCTTTTGGGTGGTCTGTGCATTTTACACACAAACACATACCCAATCATTCGCTCACACGCACACACGTTAACAGATGGGCTCAGGACGGATGACTACAGCAGAGTAACACTAACCATATTTCTAAATTCAACCAAATTTTAAACCTCTTCACTTTTCACTACACAATAAGGCCTTCTGATGCTACTTTTCAAGACTGTCAACTCTGATAAGGATAAATATTCTCTGTGATAATATTATTTCCCAAACCTTCTGATAAGAACACCCACTAGCTAGATTTAAGCTTTGTTTACTGGGCACTCTCAAGCTGTTTTACTGAATGGAAACCATGTCATAATTAAAAGTGCTTCTCACTGCTACGCATATTAAATTATTGCTTTAAGTGGCCCATTCCTGTTCTTAAACATTCAGAGGGAATCATGGCAGCTCATTGCTTGGAGGCTGGAAGGCAATGAGGAGAAAACAGGTTCTGCTAAAGAGTTAGATTCTGCTATGTTTCTTTCTTTTACTTATCAGCTTCATGATTCATCATAGGCTTCCTCAACACTGCATCACAAATCAAGAGGAAAATATGTGCTGTTTTCACAGCAGAATAGGCAGCACTCCTTTATCTTTGGATAAGAAGTTCTTCTAACCACAAATGCTTCTGATTTCTCAGGGTTTAACCTCAGCCTGTTTTCCCACACCCAGTCCAACGCTGCACCAAGATACCACTTCAGGAAAGTCATAGCTTTCCTGGACCTGATACAAAGAAGTGGGATATACTCTACATATTGACTACATTACAACAGAAATTTCCAGACATCTTATCTGAGTGGTTTCACGTATTTTTTAAACAGCATGGGGGAGGGGAGATGGAAACTTTGGAATATTATAGTCCAGAGGTTCTCAACCTTTGGTCCTGCAGCTACTTTTCCAGAAATACCAGCCAGCATGGTCCATAGTGAGAGCCTCTGCAAATTAATGTCCAAAACATCTGGAGAACCAAAGGTTGACAGCTGTTGCTATTGACCAACACCCAGTTAGACTAACAGTTTCTGAAAGCTCAACTAGTCCTCCAGGAATTATTTCCTTCTGGCTGAGCCCTACAAAGGACTCCAGAAAGAGACCTTTGCTTGTTTTTGCTTGCTTGCTTATTTGTTAGTATCCCACCTTTCTTCCAGTGCAGGATGTTTGACATATTGCAACTCCTTGAAGTGCAAGCCCCTGCTCCAACTCCCCCTAACGTAAAGGGTCATGACAGCCCCAAGACTGAGTTAGAAAGAGACCAGATCCAAATACTCAGGAAGGAGAACAGGAAGGCTTGAGAAGGAGAAAATGGCTGCATAAATATTTTACCAATGTGCTCATGTAGTGGGAACTCTGGATGAAAGATGAATGGGTTTCAAAACTTCTAAAACCTAATCCCCATCCTCCAGTTCTGGTAGTCCTGTATCTTCTTTCTAAAGGTCCTGCCTCTGTTATCAGATTAAAACAAGGTGGTGAAAGTTATTTTGTTAAAATTTGTTTTTGAGTTATTACTCTCTTTGCAGGTAACACACTTTCCTATCCATACACAAAAAAAGATTAAGTCATTAAGCCTAGAATAATTTACAATTTGCAAAGTGAGAGCCTGTTCAGCAGAGGCTGATATAGTGATATAGTATTGAGATCAGCTTCCATCTATTTATATTTCAAATCCTTTCCACTCCTGGAACATACATCTAGGATTGGGCTTCACCCTGAACTTTGAGCAAACACAGAAAGCACTCAGGCTCTGATTGGTACCTGGGAGTTGTTCCTTCAAATCCTTTTACACATAATGAATATAACATGGTCTTAAAGCTGGCTGTTGGCATCCCTGTGGTCTGCTGTGGGCTGAGCTTGTGGCTTATCTTCATATCAAGTGTACCAGGCTATCAGCCATAGCAGCTCAGCTGAATGAACCAGTTTGCAGTGTTTCACTATTTTACAGTACTGGAGAACCTTTGAGATGCTGTGGGACTCCCAGCTCTATCTGAATAATTAAGAGGCAAGCATGATGAAAGTTGTTGCCAGTGATTATCAGTGGTTCAACTGGTAGAATTGCTCCAAGACTCTCCCTGACTAGGGACTGAGTGCCAAAGGAAAATGGTGTGGCTTGTTTGTTGCTTCCACCTTCCCAGTAACTTCTTGAATCTCCTGTCATTTCTACTGTCATCAACATTTTGTGTATTATTAATTGCATATAATAGGTTACAAAACTGAACAAAATTATAAGGCTGAAAACAACTCATGCAGGAGACTATTTGTACTGCCTATGGTATTTTGCATGTTATCTATTGTAAATTGATTTATTTAGCAAATTCTAATGTGGCCATTCCTAGAATAGTTCATACCTCCACATAGAGAGAGAGCCCTGTTTTTTGTTTGTTTGCTTGCTTGTTTGTTTATTTAACTACATTAGGGGCCCAACTGCCTTAATCTGGCCTTTATAGCCCAAAAGCATTTGAGGGGTCACAGGCTCCTTGACTGGTCTAGCATGATCAAGCACTGGGCCATTTCTACCCGGCCCCTCCCGAAACTGGAAACTTCAGGATTCCATAGGATGTTGCAAGTGGAATAATAGCACTATAACAGTCTAGTGCGGAAATGGCCCTGTAAATGAAGCAAAAAGATTTCAGTCTGGTGCCATTCACTGTTAAGAGTGTTCTACAAAAATTGTAGAAAGGTGGAGGGTGTTCTACAAAGACAGCACCAGATAATCAGTCTGTTGCTCTGATTCAGCTCCTTTGAATTGGGGTTACTGTCACATCAGCAGGGCTGCTGGAATCGTTCAGTTTGCTTGTTCTTATGTACAGATTATTTTCTCCTAAATTAACAAAGGAATTAAGGGGCTCTAAATTCAGGTCAGTGGATATGAGCCACACAGAATCTGAGAACATGCCCTCCAACTGTCCTGATTTGGCAGGGGCAGTCTTGATTAGTCCTCTGTTGTCCATTTTTTTCAGCTGCTTTTAGAGTGTTCCAGTTTCTCTCTCCTCCTTTCACTTTCTCTCTTTGTATCCAGTGTACTCCACTTGATGCAAACTGAGTTAAAAGTACAAAGTATGGAAGAAGGGAATTTTGTGCTTCCCAGTAGACTCATGCAAAAGCAAATTTCTACAACTTCTTCTTCTAGCTTGTGGGTTTTTACTCATTAATAACTTTTGCCATCTACTCTGCCATCTACTTTGCCATCTACTCTCATTTGCAACTACTCTGATGTTGCTTGGCCACACATGTCCTGATTTTCACTAGCGAAATGTTGAGAGTATATGCCCCCCACCATTATAATACATTCTATAATATACATACCTTGTTCATTACCCACTACTTGTCATTCTTACAAATACAAATCAGAAGTTCGATATTCAGTAGCTCAGGAGATTAATAACAATGTTCCTTGCAACTCTAGCTTTGTTCATGAGCCTTGCTGAAGCAATGAAATAAACAGCCTCAAACAAACATACAAAAAAGACACTTCAGATAGGGGCCTTTTTGTGTTACTCATTCATAGCACTGTAATTCCACTTTTTTGTCACAGTTCCATTCCATGTAATCCTGTGGTTTGCAATATAGGGAGAAGTATTTAGAATTCTCAACCTCAGTGTGCCACACCAAACTACACACCCCAGAATTCCATAGGAGTCAGCCATAGTAGTTAAAGTGGAATCATATCTCTGTAATTGTGTAGTGGGAATATGCCAAAATAATAACAACATTGTGACTTAATTGGAGTAGGGGACAGAATTGTTGCTGGGGTGAGGGGTAGATTTGAAATTCAACCTGGTGAAATCTACATTTGTCATTTGGTCTTCTGCATTGTTGCAGATTTGTGCAATGGGGCATATTGTCTAAATCTTTCCAGTGATTAACCGTCATGCCAGCTGAGTTATACAATGACCAAAAAATGGACTACTATACAAAATTGACACATATGACCAGTTCTGTATACAATGGGGATAGAGTCTAATTCTTTCCACAAATGTAAATGGGTAAGTGGACCTGAAATCTCTTCACTATTCTCACAGCTAGGTTTCCCTTCAGTGTTAGATCTGAATGAAAAGTGGCAAGGTGCAGCTAGATAAAGTGATAAGGAGGGGGAGCTTCAGTATATCCCCCTGCCATCTGCATAGACTTGTCACATCAACTGTTCTGATTTGCCAGGGACAATCCCAATTAACCATCTGTCTTCCCACTATTTCAGTTGCTTTTAAAGTAGGCCAGTTTCTTTGCCCTCCTCTTGTTATCACCGTGAACTGGCCTGGCTTCGGAAGATATTAGATATCATTTTGATATCATAATTTGGTCTCATTTTGCCACCCTTGGCCAAGTGTTTGTGAGGCCCCCGATCAAGCACAGAGCTAGGCATGGCCCTTAATTGCTGAACATTCCTTTCTCCACCTAGGCAAGCCAGACTCAGCCAGATCTTGCTTTAGGAGACCTCCCTAGACAAACACCTCATTAAAGATGCACGCTGATGCAAAGAGCCCCCTGCCCCGGGCAGATAACTTGACTAGCTAAATGCGTAACCACCCAAGCGAGCTGCATCTGCATACTGGCCATTCCATTGTCAATTCGGACTTAATCCCATCATGCTAAATTCTGACCTTTCGGAGACATTGTCTCACGCCCAAACCTCATTGTTCTCTCCCAAGTACAGACTAGCCTACGATCATACCTTCCCTATAAAAACCTCCAGTTCTGAGAGCTTCCTCGGATTGCTCCCGAGTTCCAGATCGCCTTGCTGTTGTTTTGCTCGGCGAGCTCCCCTCAGCGAACCACGCTGAACTTCTTCTCTCCATCTGCAACTTCTTCAGGACTACGAGAAAGGTGTCATATCACCCATTTCCCCCGAAAAACTCTTATTTCTCATTTCTTAGTTAGCCATGTGGTTGTGTTGTCTTAAGTGTTTGTCTGTTCTTAATAAAATGTCATTTTGCTATTTTAAAAACTGTCTGACTGCTTGACTGACCTGACCCCGTAGACATTGGGTAAAAGATTCCGCTATGTTGCCCTGCCTCTCGTTTTGCCAACTTGTGCTCTGAGCTAATTTTCCCCACCTTTGTTGGAGCACGATTAGAGTCCCCTGCGGGACCCCCTTACTATCCCCTTTTGTTCTTGGCTTACCTCAGCTGCTGCAAACTGAATTCATAGTGCAAAAGTAGTTTACCTCCAATTAACTCAGCAGGGGAAGAGCAGAGGAAGGGACAGAAACTTTCACTTTTTAGCAGATTCGGGCAAAAGCAACGGCTGCAACATCTTCAAGTTTGTATGTTTCTCTTCATCAATAACTTTTGCCATCTTGACCCCACTCTGATGTTGCTTGGCCACATATGTTCTGGTTGTCAGCACTGATGTGTCAGTGTACTGTTGCACAAAGTAGTCCCTCCACACCCTATTTCAGATGTCAGTGGGGTAGAAACATGAGGAACAAATGTAGTTGCTGCCATCATCACACCTTGTTTGGGGTCTTTGCTGAGGCTCAAAATCTAGTCTCAAGGCTGAGAAACTGATTGTTAGATCAAAATGACCACATTCTTCCTGTGAAGCCATTTATTACAGGGTGATCAGTAAGCTGTTTCCAAGTGGCAGCCTGGGTTTGATAGTCTGGACTCATATAATGTTCACCTTTGAGCATCACTGGAGTGACCTTTTACTCACAACATCAGCTCTCAATCCCTTTGCATTGGTTTCCTTTTCCAGTTAGTTTTTGCCTCTTCCTCCCATAGTTCTCCAAAGAAACTGAAGTTTTCAAAGTATGCAAGCACTTCAAGTATTCATATTGTTTTTCCTATCCCTTCCTGGCATCTAACTTTGTTCTAGAGCATCACCTCCTTTGAGGAAGGTAGTAGCAGAGTTTGCTCAGTTTTTTCTTATGAAAATCTCCAGGTGCTGTATATTGATGGTACTACATAATTAAAAGAATTTTTTTTAAAAAAAGATTCTGATGACTGTAATGTCAGATGAAAAACTCAGAAAGAAGTTTCTCACTAAACTTGCTGTAAAGAGTGCTGAACATTCTCTTTACAGCTTTCATTACAGATTGGGCTCAGGGAAATCACAACATTGTTCTTCCCACCTTGAATCCTGAAATACAGTAATTAAATAGGTGAAGTTTTCTCAATTGAGTTAGTAAAAGCTTAAATTCCTAAATCTTTGGGCGACAGGTGGCTAATAAAAAGAAAGAACAGGAAACAATTGGTAATTCTGTGCATCCGTCATGAGGATTAGAGGTGGAAACATGTTTATATTCTACTTGATATTGTGTTAAAAAGCCTGAAATTGTGGAAGAATTAAGACTTCTCCAATACTTAAAAGATGCAAGCTTTTTTCCCTTTCTTTCTGTAGGTAGCCTCCAGCCCAAGGCCAGGGGCCAACTGTTCTAGCTTTTCCAGACACCCAGCAGAAAATGTGGAGCACTCTGGCTATACTTAGTTCAGGACATTCTAACAAACCTGGTCTGGATCAAGGAATGGATCTGCCATAAGCATTACATACATATGGAGATATTTGGCCTGCTCACATAAAAATAAAAGTGGGGACAGAACATTGGGCCCCAGTGTTTCTGTTCCCTAAGCCCTTGACTTTCCATATTAACCAGTGAAGTCTAAGGTGAGGGAATCATAGAGCCTTTCTATATTACACTCTTATAGTGCTATTATTCCACTTTCAGCATCCTGTGGAATCCTGGGGTTTGCAGTTTAGTGAGGGGGATTTAGAATTCTTAGCTAGACAGCTCTTTGGCCTCAGTAAACTACAAATCCCAGAATTCCACAGGTTGTTGAAAGTGAAATAATAACACTATAACAATGTAGTGCAGAAAAGCCCAAAGCCTGATAAGCAAGGTTGCCAGTTATGCAAAGGCTTGTACGTTTAAGTAAGTATACACAGACAGTCCCTTCAGATGCTCTCCCTTAACACGGGAAGGTTAGGAGCTCAGTAACCTGGAACAGGGTGCAGGGGATGGATCTTGCATGCATTTCTAAATCCCCCCTCTGCAGCTTGGAAAAGCCTGCAAAGACTGCTTGTGAGTACAAAAGAAACTTCTAAAACTACATATTGGGAACTAAAACTTTTTTATATAGCCCATTTCTAGTGAACAGTCACATAACAGCAGGGCTAAGCTGTACAGCTGAGTTTCAGTGTCTGTGTTGGAAAATATGAGGTAATAAAAGGAGGGGAAAAAAACCCACATGAGGAGACTCCATGTTTCCAATTGCCTTGCTCTGACCATTGAGTAACCACAAGCAGTTCCCACACATTTGGTGCAAAGGGAAAGAATGTCCAGGTCAGAAAAAGGAAGGCTCCCAGACAGTGATGTCTCATTTTTTAAATTAAGCACTCCATACACTTGATGACTGTTTCACTCAGCTTGCCAGCTACTGACCTAGGAGACAGTGCTTGGTACTTCAAAAGCTCCAAGGCAGTAAGGTCTTATTAAGGAGCAGCGACTCCCATGCTGGCACCGCAACATCCCATTTCTTGCTCTTTTCTTTGTACCTCCCAAGTAGCTAGAATGATACCTTCTGCTTCACTGGTGCTTTTAAAATCATGCTCATAGGTGTACGATAAAAAGCAAATCTGACTTTTTTGGACTGGGGTGAGAATCGTGTGGCCTTCCAGATGCTAAGAACATAGGAAAGTACCTTTATACTGAGTATGACCATTGATCCATCTTGCTCAGTATTGTGAATTCTTGACTGGCAGCAGTTCTCCAGGTTTTCAGGCAGGATTTATTTCCCCCCTAGGCCCCACCTGGAGAACCTTGGTCTCACATGGTAGTCTCTCATCTAAGTATTAACCAGACTTAGCTTCCAAAATCATAGAAGTTTGGTGTGGTTTATTGTTGAACTGCAGCTCTCAGCATTCCTCAAAACTAGCTGTTCTGGCTACAGTTGCAATCCAACAACACTGGGAGAGACACATGGATCTTACCCCTGTTCTGACTTTCATCTGGTACCCTGAGTGTTGGTAGGCTGGTTCACCTGAAATATCAAGCTGTGATTTGGCACTATGTGGATCTGCCCTGTGCTTACATGTGCCTTCCCCATTCATACATTCTACTTGAGCTGTGGCAAACCATACTTTGTTGTCACAGCTGAACCAGAAAACTATGGTTTCCACTCAGCTTGTAAACTAGAATTCTAAATTATATTTTAATCCTGATTTACAGCGCAAGTGCAAACTATAGTTTGTTCGTGGGAAAGCATGGTTTGCCACTGAAGTATTGTAACTAATAAAATCTAGCCTGTGACCACAGGATTCATTCACTTAGTACCAGTCAAGCTTATCTGAGGACCAAACAGGAGTGGATGACTCTAAGTTGCCCTTTGCTGCTGAATAGCAGTTCCTACCAGCAGTAGACATCAGAGCAATTGATGAACAATTCTGGGAGTTTAGTCCAACCAACATCCAGAATGCCACTGTTGTCCACCTCTGGTATAAAAGCTGTCCATGGTAAGTGTCATGTCCCAGGCTAAGCACATATAAATTACAAGCAGCTACTCATTTCCTTTCCATGTAGCCCAAGCTGTAGAATGCCCAAACAGAATGTAAGTCCAGAACAAAAAAATCCAAGGGGTGAGTCCAAAATGTAGTCCAAACAAGAAGAGTTCCAAGGTAAACCAGATCCAAGAACACAGCACAGGATTCAAAACCAAAGAGACCAGTTACTGACCCTGAAAAGAAAGGTCAGCTGGAGTCCTTTTATCTATGGATATTGTCGCCACAGGTGTTCCCTCATTAGGGCTAGCTTGCTACTTAAATGTGCCCAGCAGCACTAGCACTAGCCCTCCCTCTGACGGCATCTCTCTTGCAAGGCAGTTGTTTCCGATATGTCTTCCTCTATTTGTTCCCCTGGTTCAGGCCCCTGTTGTTGTTGTTGTTGTTGTTGTTGTTTATTATCTCCCTCTGGGCCAGCTTCTGGGGAAACTCCTACCTCTGAGGAAACTTCTGTGTCTGGAGAAGCTTCTGTCTCAGAGTCAGAATCCCCCTCCTCCTCCCTGCCAGAGTCTCCAAGGCAGGGCATGACAGTAAGTAGTACAGAACATGTTCTTTTTCCTCCTCAGATTGCAGACCTGATATTTGCAAAATATGATGAGATACAAACTAGAGCCTTTGCTCCTGCACCTGTAACAACAGTGCACCCACAACATTTCAGCAGAGGTAGATTTCTTCACTGCTGTATAACACACTGCATCTTCCAGTATTTCTGCTTCTACATTAGGAATGAGCAGTTGCTGGATATCAGGGGGCTGCTTTAGGCTCACTCAATCAGTTTGGAGAAGTGCATCTCCCCGCAAAAGAAATTCAGCATTTGTTCCTCCCAATAACCTCTGGGGAGTGTGGGGGCATTTTTGTCCAGTCTCCACTGGGTGATTTTGGACACAAAAGTGGGCTTTTTTGGTTTTTTTTATGAGAGGAAGTGATCTGGAAATCACTTCCTGTCTTTAAAAAAGTAACTCCTAGTTCAAAAACAGCCCCAGGAAGCCTAAAAATGTGGCAAAAAAAGACCACATTGGCCCCTAGAAAGGTTTGGGGACAATTTGGTACAATAAAGTGGCCCCGAGGGCCGCATGAGCTGCTCTTCCCCCTTTCCTGTGCAGGAAATAAAACCTTATCACACACCCTTGCCTAATCTAGGCCCCTTTCACACTATACAGTTATAGTGTAAACATACTATTTTAACAGTCATGGCAATATCCTATGCAATCCTGGAGTTTTTAGTGAAGGGAAGGGCATTTAGAATTCTCATTCTGAGAGCTCTATTTCTTCACCATACTATAAATACCAAGATTCCACAGGATGCAGCCAAAGTGGTTCATATAATTATGCATTCATATGATTGTGTTGTGTCCTCTAGATGTGTTGAACTATATCCTCCATTATTGTTTGTGTGTATGGGCTTTCAAGTTGCCTGTCAACTAATGATGGCTCCATGAATGATATAAGGTTTCTTAGACAAGGAATATTCAGAGGTGGCTTTACCAGTTCCTTTCTCTGAAATACAGCCTACAGCATTGGTGGTCCCCCATTCAGGAACTAACCAGTTAGCTTAGCTTTCAAAACCAAACAGGATCTGGTATCATATCCTTCAGCATTTCTCAGATTAAAACTGAGACACATGTGTCTAAGCAAAATCAGAGTGTGGTCCAACTGGTAAACATTATTAAAAAGAAAAAACACATAACTTAGGAGAAGCTGCAGCAGTTTGCTTTCATCTGAATCTGCAAGGAAGTGCAAGATTTTACTTCCTCTTCTCTCTTTTTTTTCCCCTTCCCTCCACACTACTGAGTTGAGTATACTTTGAACTCAGCTTTCAGGAATTAAAGTAAGCTGAGGACTAACAGAGGAAGTGGAACGCGAAGAGAGAAAATGGAACATTTTAAAAGCAGCTGAAAAGCAAGATGATCGAGAATTAACTGAGACTGTTCTTGTCAGTTCAGGACAATTGCAGGATATGCATAATCACAGTCAGAATGGTAGATGTGGATGATGGTGTTGTAACCCAGTACCTTTGGAAGGCACTAAGCTAAGGAAGACTGGTATAAGTGCCTCTGTGAGGATCTTCCTTGGAATGAAGTGTTTTGCAAACACTCCAACATTTTATTTTACAGGGCATATAATGGTTTTAGCCCCGTAGCTCAAGAAAACATTCTTTTTATATTAGGTTTGGAAAGAGGCCAAATTAAAATTGTCTCAGGTTTTGCTCTAGAAACAAAAAAGAAGGAGTCTCGACTTCATTTTTTTAGACACCCTAATAATAAACAAGGAAGGATAATTGAAGGAGCTCCACAAACCCTCATTTATTTTAACAGTGTTAGAAAATAAAGATTTGGATAGGTATGTGAGCTAATCACATTGTAATTAAAGTGCTGAACAATATACCTTTTTGTTCAGCATGAAGGGCCAAAGCCAGGCTGGGAGAGGGCCAACTGTGAACAAGAAGGGAAAAAAATCCACATATTTTGTTTCAGCTTTAAGGACCAGTCTCATGTACCAACACTCTTGTAAATCAATACTCAGAAACCTGTGATTGAGTCCTAGAAATGGTGTGAGGTATCAAATAAACGATGGTGATACTGCCTAGATGCTTTGGACTACAACTCCCATAATACCGCAGGCAACAGCTATACACATTTAGAGGACATCAGACCAGGGGATATTGCACCAAGATATGACCAGTGATTTCACCTCTAGGAATGCACTGTGGATATGTCATTGTGCAAAAGTCGTTCAAGGTCATTTCCTAAATAATATTCAAGAAGGAAGAGACATCAGTGAATCAGTCTGTTGGAAATGAAGGCAATGCTTAATTTAAAAAAAAAAACTGGGTGAAAAGCAAAGTATTATTCCACAAATGGCAAAAGAAAAATGTTTAAAAATAAAGAAATGTTTCAAAATATGGTTGTCAGATGAGCAAGCTCTAAAGTAGCTGTTCATAAGTAGCTGTCAAAGTTATTCCAAATAAAGGAAAAATTCAATTCAGTACATTTAACAGGATTATATTTAGCAGCTTGAGAGTTGCCAATTTTTTTTTTTTACCATACTGAGTAATAGCTGAGTCTGTTCAATTCAAAAGCACACAGACCATCAAAATAGATTAGAAAATTATTCCTGGGTTTCTTAGCTTTGTCTCTTTGTGAGATGGTTTGGTTTTGGTTTTTGTTTTGGCCATTTTACTACTGGTTTTAGCTAGTTGCAAATATGGGCTTTTCTGCACTTTGCAGGGGAAATGGGGCAGTCCGTTACTCACTGCACTGGCATGCTCCCCCCGACGATCCACGACGATCCAGAGCAGCGCACACCCACACTACACACTCTCCGGAGACGAAAATGGAGGCTCCCGGTTGGCAGAGGCTCTCCACCAACCGGAGAAGCTCGCCAGCCGGAAGCCCACCCCCATAAGATCTGCAGCCTCACACTGGCTTGAGCCTGCAAATCTACACGTAGGGCAGCGACGGACTGGGGCGCGCCGAGCTATTGAAAGTCCTCTTTTAATCGGTCTTTCAATAGCATGGGGAACCACCAGTTCTGGGCATTCCGGAGTGGGCTGAAACATTAAGTAGTCCGGACCCAGTTGCCCCCAAATGTAAACATCCTCACTGGAAGACACGCCACCCCGTTTTAAATATAAAATGCAGAAAAGGCCTATGTTTTAACATTTGTTTATTATTTTAGTTGTTTTTACATTTGTAGGCAACTCTGTTTTGCAGGGTTTTTTAAAAAAACAAATACTAATGAGAAAGCATCACAATTAAAACTGCACACTTTGCATGCAAAGATGTTTATTGTTGTGAAAGTTAACAGAGCATTTTCACTGGAATACTGGAAGGTTAAAGGAACCTAAATTTTAAATTGTCAGTTTTTAAACTGAGAAACTAATATATATTATGCCACCCAGGAGCATAAATATTTAATCAAAACAAAAAACAAACAAACAGTTTCTCTGTACCTACCACATGGATTATGTTCAGCTGTGCTATTCCTCATGAGCCACAGTGGCAGAATAAAGGCAGTGCACACTCATGCTAATGGTACAGAAAGCAATAAAGACAAGCACAAGATGCAATGGCACATTTGTCATTGTGGAGAATGAGGGGATGCAATATTTCATTGGTACAGGCAGGTGCCTCTTAAAACTATACTGCCACCAAAACCTTTTGGGATAGGTAATCGGTGGTGAAGGGGAGAGGCTGTTAATGAATGTTTTGGATCATAGCACCCATGAGTTTTGGCCATCATGGTAGATAGTTTGGATACTGGGAATTATTGTTGAAAACAGTTGGAGAGCACCATGGTGCCTGTCTTGTTCCCAAGGGCTAGAGTTTTCCTGCTGTGTCTTTCCTTCTTTAAAACTCCATACACTTCATTGCAGTACAGTCTAATATTCTTGCTGCTTCTGCCCCTCGCCAAAAAACATTAACAGCTTCCTCTAGTTCAAATTTAAACCAACACCCTGAAGTTTCAGATGCTGCTTTTCCTTCTTTGCATATCATTTGTGGCTCCCCTGGGACAGGCTGATGTTAGTATGTTAGAGGAGGAACACTGTGGCAGTGGCTAGTATGAGCCAATATGCGCAAACTAACACAGCAGTCCCCTGAACTAGCTCACTAAGGCCCGTTTCCACATCTTAACTTATCCTGTCGCCCTGCAGTCATGATTCCAGCAGTGCCTTTGGCAGTAAAAGAGCATGACAAGAACGCTCCCCTCTGCACCAGACCAGCTTCATTGGAAGGGAGCGCAAGAGACGAACCTGTTCCTTTTGCAGTGCAGCTGGGCTCTTTCCCATGCCGCACTGGGGCAGGAAGCACCTCCATCGAGTTTCCAGCCCTTATGCATAGCAGGTAAGAGCGGGAGTGTTGCACGATTGGGGGTCATTGATGGAGAAAATCCGTCAATGATTTACTTCACAATTGCACCAGCTGGCGATGTGAGAAAAACAAGACTGCGACAACATCTTGTGGAATTGTCATGGTCCGCTCCTTCGCATTCCCATGCCAGAGCGCTATGTCCATGCGGAAAGGACCTCAGATGTTGATAGCAATTAGGTAACACTAATTGAAACAATGCATATTTTGTTGTAAGAAAATGTTATTACTTTTAATAGTGTGTGAATACAGATAAACAGTACAACAGTGTAATGAAATGTAATGGTATTTTTAACAAAGTGAATGCAACAACTCAATTATAGCCATATGAATGCAACAAAATGTTATAGCAATTCCACATTATAGCCTCTTAATAACCATGATCTTATTTATATCCATGGTCCATATATTCATCTATGAAAGGGAAAGAGTCCATCGATATGACTCTGGTCCTTATCAACATTTATTTAACACCATTCCTCACCCATTGTATTGCAGAATGTTATCCAACAGTCCATGAGCTAAGTGGGAGGGGTGAGCAAATAGACTAGTAGTGGAAAGAAGTTGTGGGACACAGACTTGCATCAATTTTATCACTAGAGTGTGCAGATTGATAGACTTCAGGCTAGTAGAGCACAGATGCATCTGCGCCATGTGATCAAAATCACAGCTACCGTCCTTCATCACTGCTTTCGATCCTTGTGGTATAATAGCTAGGTCATAATCTCTGGAACATACCTTTGCCATGATTGCTCACAGGCAGAGCTCTCATTTTAAAGAAAGTTTCTAGGAAGAGGAAATAGCTATTGCACTACTGGTGCACCTGGAATTGGAAAAAGTGGACATGTTGGCTGGGAGATTCTGAGAGCTGTAGGCCACCCAAAGTAACTTTTATAGTGATTCCCAAAGCTTGGTCTTCCAGGTGTTTTGGAATTCCAGAATTCCTGAATATTGCCCAAGCTGGATGGGGCTTCTAGGAGCTGAATTGCAAAATACAAGGTGGACTGAAGTTTGAGAATGTTGAAATAAAGGACTTTATGCTGACTGGAGGATATTTTGCCTCTTTTGCCTGGGGCCCAGTTTGTGTGGAAGACTTACTTGGGTGAGTACTGTTGTGTAGGTGTGTTGTCTGAGTGTTGGGATGGGGATTACAATCAGGATACCTTTGGCATGGCTCTTTCTTATTACCCAGAAACCAAAGAAATCAGCTTCTAACAATATTGTCATTTAAAACAGATGCTAATAAAATTTTTTTTCCAGAGTCCAATATGCCATAGCATTGTGCCATGACCAAAACAATAGATAGGTGTTTTGCTAAAAATATATATTAGTAGCATATAAACACAGCGCTGGCTACTGGAGCCATTATAAACCATCAGTTTATGTTTATGCAAACGGTAGGTAAGTAATAACACATGCTGTCTCGCTTGTTCCAGTTGCTTCAGAAACACTCTGTGCTTGACAGAAGTAGTTTATATAAGTCACTTATAAAACAGGAACTTCCTCTATGAATAAAGACGTATCCAATAATTTCTCTGATTTAAATCAAGCTTCAATAAAGGTTGTATTGACAGCCATGTATGCTGTGTGTTCTTAATCCCTAGCATTGTTCAGTGTGGGTTTTGTTTTTGAAGTGTAATAGAAGAGGGAGTTGTTAGTATCTCTTTGTGAAGCATGGTGGAAAAATTGTGGTTCACCACAGGCTGCATGTGTCTGTTACCCCAAAACATAGGTGACTCAGGGGTCCACCCACAATGCCAATGTCTCCATGAAATGGTGGGGAATATTAGCTCAAGGAGCAGGCCTGTGGGGGAGGGCGGTAAGCGTACAAGATCTCTTACAGAGTGTATACTGGTGTTGAACTGGATGAGCCCTGTGCTCTCTTCCTGCTCTATTATTCTATGATTCTAATGCAGGTTAGAACTAGCCAGAGATTCAAAAATAAGCTTGTTTGTTTTATTGGAGGAATTAACAATTGTGCACACACAAAATCCAAGCAGCCTCACAATCACACAAGGCTAACTGAAAGAAAAGGGAGGAAAGGTTTAGATAGTGAGAGTTTAGAGTGAAGTGGGTCATATTTACCAATCTAGCAGAAAGGAAAAAAGTGATGTGGCTTAGACTAGGAGTCCAAGGATAGTACAAACTGGGAATCAGAGCAACAGAGTATGCCAAAAGTACTACAAGTTGTCTGGCTCAAAGCCAGGGTTTAAATACTCTTTTTCCAGCCTGAGGAGAAAGCTGCTAATTGCTCACTGGCAGAGTAGACAATATTGTACACAGAGTGGACAATGGGGTCTGGAATGAGCTAATGATTTTAGCATTAGGTGACAAAGGGGCAGATGGGAATCGTGATAACTCCTTAATGGTGGGACAAGTGAGGAGACAAAAGAGAGAGTTTTGATGAACACACAGAGAAGTTCAAAGACAATCAGTCATTCCATGGAAGCAGTTTCAGGTGCTATTGTTTCTAAAGGTTGAGTCATTGAGGGACATCTGCTAGTCCATTATCTCTAGAGTTTCTCTGACTATTCCTAGCCGTGCCCTGGGGCCTCATTGTGACCTAGTGTTGCAATGGATGTGTGCAGCAAGTTCCTCTCTGCCAGCAAGCTCCCAGTCATAGCAGGATATAACTTATATTTCATGCCAATTAAACCATATCAAGGAGCAGGAGTGTACAGCCTGGTAATATGTCTGTTATTGGTACTGTTGTTGATGTGTGCCTTCAAGTTGACTCTGGCTTATGATGATCCTCTCCCAGGGTTTTCTTGACAAGACTTATTCAGAGGAGGTTTGCCATTGCCTTCTTCCAGGAGCCCTGGTGGCGCAGTGGTTAAATGCCAGTACTGCAACCACAAGGTTGTGAGTTCAATCCTGCCAGGCTCCAAGGTTGACTCAGCCTTCCATCCTTTCGCAGGTCGGTAAAATGAGTACCCAGCTTGTTGGGGGCAATTAGCTAAAATTACATTGTAAACCGCTTAGATAACACTCAGTTGATAAGCGGTATAGAAATAAATGCTATTGCTATTGCTATTCCAAGTCCAAGTCCAAAAAAAGTGACTTGTTTCCAGATATCCACTGGGTTTCCAGGACTGAGCAGGGATTTGAACACTAGTCTCCTGGAGTCCTAGCCCAATACTCAAATCACTACACCACACTGGTTTTGTAACACCTTTTCTGCCATCCCCAACAGTCATCAAGTCCATCTGCCTCCCATGCAGGAACACACATTCAAAGCACCCCAGGAAATGGCCATCTAACCTCTGCTTAAAAACCTCCAAAGAAGATGACTTCACCACACTCCGAGGCAGCATATTCCACTGTTGAATGGCTCTTACCATCAGGAAGTTCTTCCTGATTTTAGGTGAAATCTCGTTATGATGTATCCATGGAGAGAGTGAGTACATCTTGGGTGCCAGCTATTGACGTGTGAATAGGCTCCCAAGTGTCTGTCAGGAGAGAAGTTATCTAACAAAAGAATTGAACTTCACACAGGATGAAATGAAAAGGGAGGGGAGGCTGGAGGAAGTAGCAGGCAGACACCTGATTTTACCATTGGAAAAGCTTTGCAGTATTAGTTGCTCTCAAAAGATTTTTATTGATTGGCTTATTCTCAGGGGAGGAGATTAATGGCTTAATAGACAAGAGAGGAAAAGCCTGATCCAGGTAAAGGAAACAGACTGGCAGGAAGCTCAGTGGGGAGTTGAGAAAAATGCAGGAAGGGAACTGGGAACTTTAACCCATACACACTTCTATGGCACGGGCAGAGTGAGAGAGGAAATACAGGGTGGATTTGCATAGTGACTTTTTTTCCTGTTTATATAGTTCTACATTGCATGGATAACAGGTTAGTACAGTTTCAGCAAGTTTATCATAAATGGTTTTACTGGACTTTTGGAGGGGTGAACTGTATGGTTCCCACACAAATAGGACCACTGCCATGGCATACTGTAGGTGCGTCCATCTTTGCACTTATCTGGTCAATCTGTTAACCTATGAACACTTCCAAGCTGCTCATGGAACAGATCTTTCAGGATATGAGAATATGCACAATCACCACAATTAGAGCTTGGCTGTGAGAAACACCAGTGTTTCCCACAGAAAAGGCAAGGTGTACCACTGCCTGAAATGTTCCAGAAATTAAACAGAAGGTGAAAGACTTGCCACATGATATAGTTTTCCTTGCATCAAGACATAATTGCTTACCTAGTTTTATATGTTGCAAATAAAGTCTGCCCTTTGGAATGTATGCACATGCAAGTTAGGCACAGGTCTCATGGACAGCAAACAAGGCATTGAATATACTCCTGCACTGTAGCACTTCAGTCTTGCTATATGCCTTCCCTCCCATTTCCTTCCATTTCAAAAGTAACAGCATGAAGAGTTTAAGATGCATCTAGCATCAGGCAGATGTTTTTCCAATCATGCAATGGGACATCTTCCTTCTTTCTTCCCACTCCACTCCTAACCTACTTTATAGGCTCCCCCAACCCTCCACAGGAATTTGTGGGTGGAAGATAGAAGGGGGACATGTTCCGCAAAAGGCATTTGGTGGGTGGTTAGCTGGATAGATGGATACAATTAGATACCACTGTGAGTCTAACATTCTCCCTGATACTATATGTCAGTTTTCTATCTGTAAGCTTATTTTTTTGGCATGTGGGACCATTTAGTCACATGAATCATTTCCCCCTTAGACTGAAGTGATACAGTCCAGAGGCTCTTTCACAACACTACATTATAAATAACAGACTCATAGCACTATGATCCCACTTTTAATTGCCTTAGCTCCATCCTATGGAATACTGGGATTTGTACTTTGATGAGGCACTAGAGCTCCCAAATTCTTTTTCACCCTTAACCGCAAATCCCAGGGTTCCACAGGATGTTGCCACAGCAGTTAAAAAATATTGCTATAATTATATAGTGTGAAAGGGGCTTGGGGCAGGTGTACATCTTATGTGAAGTCTGTGAGATCTCAGTTTTGGCAAGGTTGGAAATTTCAAAATCAACTTTCCAATGTGCTCTTGATAACAAATCTTTTGACTCCCTTCTTATTACAAAGTTAATCTCTTTTTTCTGTCGCCTTCCTGTGTCATTCCTAAACCTCTTCCACACCCTTTAGCTGTGGAACAAATTATATAATCCTAGCGCTGAATGTAGCTTATTAATAGGGAGTCTATTTAAAGCAACCTCTGTTAGATTTCTTTAAAATATTAGAATGATGACAGATGTATTAGGTTTTAAAGAACTGGAGAAAGGGTACATCAGTTGCTCAAAACAGCACTCCAGTATAAACAAAGTCAGCTTGACATTTAGTGCCTACTAAGATTTCTGACTGAATTAGCCCAGTGCCAAATTCACAGGCTTTAAGAGCTGACATTAAAGAGATCTACACCAGTGGTATTGCACATATATGTTCTTCTGTGTGTGTGTGTGTGTGTGTGTAATTTGGTGTTAAGTGCCTTCAAGGCTGATTTATCAATAGGGTTTTCTTGGCAAGTTTTGTTCAGAAGAGGTTTGCTGTTTCCTTCCTCCTGGGTTGAAAGAGTGTATGACTTGTCCAAGGTCTCCCAATGAGTTTTCATGACTGAGTGGGGACCTGAACCCTGGCCTCCCAGAGTCCTAGTCCAACACTCAAACCATTACACCATGCTCATATACACAAACATAAATATAGCTATGTCCATACACAGAGAAGAACTTCTTTAGTTCATTGCATCTCAAACCTCAAATGCAGAGCTGTGATCAGTCATGCTGACTCATGCTTTACCACACTAGCAAGCGCTGAGTCAGCTGCTTCTGCAAGCATGGGGCTAACGTCAAGCAGTAGCACTCCCTGGAGTAAAGAAGCAGGAGGACTAACCTCCAAGCCTTTATGAGTAGTAGATTTTGTCATGTGCCTGCGGGTGTTCAGGAGACTTTTTGCTGATCTGACAGGTCTGAGAGTTCATTTAGGCAAGGGGCTTTTATTCTACAATCACACTTTTACGATCTCCAGGTGATGTTTTATTCCATTGGCATCCCTTCTGGGTTCTCCCTTTGTTACGTCTGTCTTTTTCTCTTAAGGAAAAAGAACAAAGAGAAGTGTTTGGGATCCATCCATAAGTTATAATATTTAATTTTATTTGATTTATATTCTGCCTTTCTCCCAATAGGGGACCTAAAGCTGATCATCATCATCAATCATCACCACCACCACCATCATTGTACATGGCGCTCTACATGAGTGGTTTACAAGTTTGACATTTCCTTGCCCTCAGGCTTACATTCAAAATAGGCATGGCACATAAGGAAAATGGGATAGCAAATTTAAAAGACCCTTCTTCCATAGCCGGTTGAAAGTCAAAGGCCTATCTAAATAAAAAAAGGTCTTTGGCTGGTGGCAAAAAGGGAACAGCAAAGCTGGTTGAACCTGCCAGGGAAGGGAATTCCATTGGAGCAGCTCCCAAGAAGGGACTCTTCTGTGTCTTCACCAGATAGGCCTGTGAGATGGTACAACTGAGAGAAAGCCCTCCCTGAGAGTAAGCCTCAGGTGGGCTCATGTGGAAAAATAGTGATATGTAATCAGAGTTACCAGTGTGCAATGTGTTTTCTCCTTCCCATTTTTTCTTATGGAAAAAAAGTGAATAGGTTCACAATTTCTTTGAATTGTGAGTGGTAGGAGCCCTGTGTATGAAAAGACACTTAAATATTCAGCAGAGGTGGGGAATGTGTAGCCTGCAGAGGTTGGTTTGCACTGGCAAGGGCTACTGAGTAAAGGTCAAGTAACATCTGGAGGTTGATAAATTGCCCACCCTTCCTCTGAAACTTAGCAGTGATGCAATAATCTGAACTCATGCATGACCTCTCCCAAGTTGTGGGTCCAGGGTTTGAATATGATTGTCATTATCATTTGACAATATTTTTGTTGTGAGTTCACTGATGGTTTTATGTTTTTTATATTTCTAAGATATGAGTGCATTTGGCAGTTGCATGATATATGCATTTAAAGAATCAAATTAATTGCTTCTAATCAGCATTTAAATAACTTGGCTGGGGAAAAGGCTGAGGTCACTAAATCTAGAACTGGCAGGTTGGGGAAAGAAACAGCTTTAAAGAAGAACTCTGTTCAAGCCAAAGAGGTGAACCAGTTATGCTACTTTCTATGGCCACAAACATGTTCCTCAGAAAACAGAAATGCAAAAATAGTTTTAGTCAAGAGTAAGATTCAGTCAAAGTTGCATCTGTACCTTATTAATTTATATGGCAATACCTGTGTTACTTAACATCCGCCAGCCAAACATAAAGTTCACTTATGAGCAACCAACAATTGAAGCAAAAACATGTTTTGCATCATCTTAAAGAATACTCAGAAATAGTGGTTTGCTTATTTCCAAAACAACTGAATTCTATCAGTTACATAGATAATTCATAACTGTTGCATAACAGTTTTAAACCTTTTTATAGGCTGGATTGCTGGTTGCTTGTAAATCTAAGGTTATGATATGCAAACTATTTTGCAGCACCATGTGCCTGCTTTCAGAAAGTCGCTTCAGCAGCAAATTCACATCTAAAAATGTCTTCTGCATATGGATATATTGATTTCACTGCTGCTGCACCAGCAAACCTTCACTGCTGGTCACAGCGTGCCTGTTTAGGTTTATGTCAATCTTGACCTCATGGACTGATAAACCAGTTATGCTATATGCCATGTATTTTGTTCAAAACAAACACACACATACAGAGAAGTGAACTGTAACAGGAAAACCGCTAACTGTTAAACTCTGTGCAAACCTCTAATCTTGATTCCATCAAGTCTAATACAATTCTCTTATTATTTACATAACAACAGCTGCTTAGACCAGATAGTCAGCCACTTGCCACAGATGTCAGGGAGATATAAAATAAAAACAAGTGTAAAACTGCTTACACTTCTGGTTGATAATGTATGGGGCAATTGCCTTTAACCATTAACCACATCACACTTAATATTTTGTAGAGTTTTCACATGAAGTCTTGCATTAAAGCTATGTTCTATAATGATTGACTTTCATACTTTTAAAAAATAATACAATACTTCTGTGGCTGGAGCTTGCTGAACATGTGAAAAAATAAAAAAATAAAGCACTTGCCCACATAACACAAACATTTTGTCTGAAACCAGCCAGCAGTTCCTGCATTAGGACAGTAGGTTGATATATGTTCCCAGGTCTGCTTTCCCTGGTGTGCTAAATGCTGTTTGTGAAAGAAGGCATTTGGCACTGTAGGGTTCTTTTAAAACACTATCTGCTTAGTACCAAAACTGCAGACCCAGAACTGGGAACAAACAGAGTAGCATGTTTACCAAGGTGATATGAAACTTGTCAAGGAAAATATTAAACTGTCCTCCTCAAATCTGTTGAACAGTGTCTTTTTTACCTTCTTGTTACACACTTCTTGCATGTTTACAGCAAGCAGCTTTTGCCCCCAGGTACCTAAGAACTTAAGTCAACTGTGCTCACAAAGTGCTCACAAAATAACATGCCAGTATTTGTATTGAGGGTGTTTTCATCCAATGGTCAGCTGTTTTTCTTTGAAAAATACCAGACAAGAGTGTCTAAACCAGAAGCCCTTTCTCACAACACAATTATAGCACTATGATTCTACTTGAACTACCATGACTATATCTTCTTAAATCCTGATCCTTGTAATTTGATGAGGCACTAGAACTCTCTGTCTGCGAATTCTAAGAATCCTTCCATAAACTGCAAATCTCAGGATTATATAGAGTGAGACCATGTCAGTTAAATGGAATGATAGCACTAATATTGTGTAGTGAAAGGATATAGGGGTGGTCAATGACAGTAGATCCAAACACTGATTTTCTGTCCTGGGACCCTCTGTGGGCCACTCAGGCTGCCAAAAAAACAGAAACCTTAAAGTGGTGAGAAGTTCACTGCTGTCTGGAGAAATGAGTATTTGAGCCGAGGTTGCAATCTATTTGAAAGGTAAATGGCCACTTCTTGAACCTTTCAGGATAGTCATTTCACCTGGGTGGGGGAATCTGTAGAGGTTTAAGTCCCAGGGTTGCACTTTCCCAACCCTACAGTGCTGGCTAAACCCCCTGAATGGAAAGAAGAAGTCTTAGAGCAGCGGTTCTCAACCTGGGGGTCGCGACCCCCAGGGGGGTCGCATGACCCTTTCACGGGGGTCGCCGCTCCACCTCGCCGCCGCCGCCGCCGCCAGCGGGCTTTCTCGCTTTGGCCACCTCCTCCTTGGCACCATCCTTTCCTCCTCCACCCTCCCTGTGGAGCTGGTGGGCGGGGTAGGCGGGGAAGAAGGGGAGGAGTGGACGGCCCACGTGGGCTCTTGTGCTCACTCCTTCCTCTTTCTCCTGCCTGGAGCGAAGCACAGACACCGAGGGATGAGTGGCTGGCTGCGAGGTAGGTAGAGGCCGTGCTTCCCAGCGACTCCGGGGCGGGCCAAGTGGAACCGGGTGGAAGGCGGAGGGGGACTGGGCGGCTGCAGGTAGGAGCCAGCATAGAGGCGGTGGGGAGCAGGAGACGGCGCTCTCGCCAGCCAACCACCGGCTTCTGCGCCGCCGCCACGGGCGCAGGTAATGGAGAGGCAGCTGGCTGGCGAGAGGGCTCCCTGTGGGGCCGTCCCTGGGCAA
Organism: Iguana delicatissima; assembly: GCA_948472985.1. Classification (NCBI taxonomy): domain Eukaryota; kingdom Metazoa; phylum Chordata; class Lepidosauria; order Squamata; family Iguanidae; genus Iguana; species Iguana delicatissima. The sequence continues at coordinate 3,130,154 of CAOKZL010000592.1, forward strand.
AGGCAGAGGGAACTGGGCAGCGGCGGGGGGCAGGAGGCAGTGCTGCCGGGCTCACTGCTCTCAGGCGGCCCTGGGAGCGGCTCGGCAGCCAAGAGACCCGGGCGGGGTGGGGCGGGGGGAGGCGAGCATGGGGCTGCATGGCCTGCTGGAGCCGCTCCCTGGCTTGAGGGGCCGCTGGAGCGGAAGCCAGCCAGCCGCCGCCTTCCCCACCACTGCCACGAGCGCAGGTAGTGGGGGGGCGGCGGGGGCGTCCCTGGGCGAAGGCAGAGGGAGCTGGGCGGCGGCAGGGGGCAGGAGGCAGTGTTGCCAGGCTCACTGCTCTCAGGTGGCCCTGGGAGCAGCTCGGCAGCCAAGAGACCCGGGTGGGGTGGGGCGGGGGGAGGCGAGCGTGGGGCTGCATGGCCTGCTGGAGCCGCTCCCTGGCTTGAGGGGCCGCCGGAGCAGGAGCCGGCCATCCGCCGCCTTCCCCGCCGCAGCCATGAGCGCAGGTAGCGGGGGGCGGCGGGGGTGTCCCTGGGCGAAGGCAGAGGGAGCTGGGCGGCGGCGGGGGGCAGGAGGCAGTGCTGCCGGGCTCACTGCTCTCAGGCGGCCCTGGGAGCGGCTCGGCAGCCGAGAGACCCGGGCAGGACGGGGGGAGGCGAGTGTGGGGCTGCATGGCCTGCTCGAGCCGCTCCCTAGCTCTTCCCCCCACTGTTGGTAATGTTGGCGCCAAGCCTGGCAAAGAAATCCAGTCAAACACAGCTGCAGACAGCAGACTTAAGAACTCAGTTGCGGTGGGGGGGTGAGTGGAAGCAGGAACAAACCTGAACACATTGAAGCAAAACCTATCTTTCTTCCTTCACATATGGTCATCTTCTCTCTCTCAGCCTTGGCTCTTCCTTCACCTGTATCATGCTCCTGGATTTTGGGTCCCTATATTTCCCAGTGTGTACCAATTGTTTGCATTTTGCAGAATTCCAGGTTAGTGCTTTACCCTTATCTCTTTGCCATCTCCCTTCAGTGGGCAGTCTTTTACATTTATTTGTAGCATGGCCTCTATGATTAAACAGTTATATTTTCTGTACGCTTCCTTATCTGAGGCAAGAAGTTGGCCTCTGAATCTTTAGGAACTACCATATGTTTTTTCAATCCCCAGAAAGGTAGCAGGGCCTGTGATAATTGTTCTTCTCTTGTTTTTTATTTTTCCTAAACTGTAGGAATTAATTAAATTCTGTACAATGGTTCTTACTCCTTTTAAAGGTGCCAGTTTCCTTCAAGTTTGGCCTAGCTGGGTGACTATAAAAACCTGACATATGTGAGGCTTCTGTGAGAAGCCATTTCATTTCATTTCCATTTCTGCTCCACTTCCAATATTTAGTATCCAGCTTGATGAATCTACAGACGTCGCAAACTGTTCACAGTTACTGGTTTACGTGAGGTATGTTAATGATGGCGAGTTTAAAGATGAGTTTCTTTTTTGCAAACCTCTTTAAACGACAACTACTGCACGTGATGTATTTGACACAGTTGGTTCATTTCTGGAAGAGCAGGAGATCTCTTGGGAAAAGGTTTGTGGTGTTTGCACAGATGGTGCTCCAGCCATGCTAGGATGTCGATCTGGATTTCAACGTTTGGTACTGAATGAGTCACCAAAAGTCATTGGAACTCACTGTATGATTCATCGGCAAATATTGGCAACGAAGACGCTACCACAAGAGTTACAAGAAGTAATGAAAAGTGTCATAAGTTCTGTAAATTTCATAAAGGCGAGCGCTTTAAACAGTCGACTGTTTTCGCAACTGTGCGACGAGCTGGATGCGCCGAACAATACTCTGCTATTTCACACTGAAGTGAGATGGTTGTCAAGAGGAAAAGTTTTAAAACGTGTTTTTGAGCTTCGTGATGAACTCAAAACATTTTTTAATCAGAAAGCAAGACCGCAGTTCGAAGCACTTTTCAGTGATAAAAGTGAACTGCAGAAAATAGCTTACTTGGTTGACATCTTTACCATCTTGAATGAGTTAAATTTATCACTGCAAGGACCAAATGCAACATGCCTCGATTTGTCTGAAAAGATCCGATCATTCCAAATGAAACTTCAGCTTTGGCAAAAAAAATTGGATGAAAGAAAAACTTTCTTTCCTACCTTATCTGCTTTCTTTGAGTAACATCACATTGAACCAGACAAAAGGATTCCGATGATGATTTCTGTGAAAGAACACTTGCACATGCTTGCAGAGGAAATTTCTTCGTACTTTCCAAATCTACCTGACACCCCATTTGCACTTGCCAGAAGCCCATTCACAGTCAAAGTCGAAGATGTTCTTGAGACAGCACAAGAGGAGTTCATTGAACTTATTAACAGCGATGCAGCGAGAACTGATTTCTCTACAATGCCAGTTTCAAAATTCTGGATCAAGTGTTTTCAGTCATATCCTGTTCTATCTGAGACTGTGTTGCGCCTTCTTCTTCCATTTCCAACAACATATCTTTGTGAAATAGGGTTTTCAAGCTTGTTGGTTATCAAGTCGAAATACAGGAGTAGACTTGTTGTGGAAGATGATCTTCGTTGTGCTCTTGCAAAGACTGCCCCGAGAATTTCTGATCTGGTGAGAAGCAAGCAAGCTCAACCTTCGCACTGATGTTGGCTTTTTATGCATACTGTTGCAAAATGTAGAAATGTAGTTTTCTGTTGATATATTAAGCCTGTTACCCATGCTTCAAGACAAAATTTCATTTATATGTAATTAGAAATAACTATTTCACAATATATAATTATATATCTTTTTTATTAATCACTATGCTTTAATTATCTTCAATTTGTAACAACGAAAATACATCCTGCATATCAGATATTTACATTACGATTCATAACAGTAGCAAAATTACAGTTTTAAAGTTATAGTTACAGTTACAGTAACTATAACTATAACAGTAGCAAAATTACAGTTATAAAGTTATAGTTACAGTTACAGTAACTATAACTAACAGTAGCAAAATTACAGTTATAAAGTTATAGTTACAGTTACAGTAACTATAACAGCAAAATTACAGTTATAAAGTTACAGTTACAGTTAGTTATGAAGTTACAGTTACAGTTACAAAGTAGCAATGAAAATAATTTTATGGTTGGGGGTCACCACAACATGAGGAACTGTATCAAGGGGTCACGGCATTAGGAAGGTTGAGAACCACTGTCTTAGAGGATGCTTCAGCTGTTGCAATAGATGTGTGCCTAGCCAAGTTCTGTACGCCCAATACTAGGTTCAGCTCGTTGTTGCAGGATTCTTCATCTCAGCCTCACAAAAGATGCTTCTGGAATACCAGAACTCAGGTAAGAGGTTGGATTCTTTGGAGCTGAAAAAGTGAATGTATGTACTCTGAATTATTTTGCTAAAGGCAAATACCTCTATGCTCAACACAATGCTGGACAAGACAGGACTATACATATATGTACCATATATATTATATATTTGAGATAGTCTCATGGTAGACTTTTCATGATAAAAGACATTTAGAAGTGGTTTGTCTGTGGCTCCTTCTGCAAAGTGCTAACAAGAATTAGCAAAATGCCACTGTCATTGTGTCTGAGAGAGCCTCTACTGCAGAGCTTTCCAAACTTTTCATGTTGGTGACACACTTTTTAGACATGCATCATTTTGTGATACAGTGATTCAGTAAGTGGAGGCAGCCTCACCACTCAAGGCTGGCTTGTCACTGCCGGTGGAATCTTCCTCAGCCTGGGATGGTGGCAGCAGTGGTGGGGGAAGCAGCCCCTTCACCTGGGCCTGGCCCACTGCAGCCGCAGGAAAGGCAGCCCCTCCACCTATTACATTCGCTTGACACACCTACACGCTGCAGGTGACACACTAATGTGTCACGACACACAGTTTGGAAAGCTCTGCTCTACTGTTTCAATCCCTTTGCCCCAGCTGCTGCCCAGTAGCTGCTTGCCTCTAGCCTGTCTCCTTGGCAAAAACCTGTGTGGTATGGAAGATTCTACCAGTAGTGATGCTACTGTCATCATAGTCTCTTGCTTCATGGGAACATGGAGTCCCATCACTGTTACCACCGTGTCCTGGCCTGGCCTTTGGTGAACCAAAGATATCATTTTGATATCGCAATTCGGCCCTACTCTGCCACCAGCCAAGTGTTTGTGAGGCCCGCTGAACAAGCGCAAAGCTAGGCATGGCTACTACTTGCTGCTCCCACCAAACCAAGCCAGAGATTGCCAGATCTGCTTTAGGGGACCTCCCAAAACAAACACCTTCATTACCACAAAGAGATCCTCTGCCCTGAGAGGACACCCTGGTGAGCTAGGTACTTAACTGCCGAGCTAGCCGCATCTACATACCGGCCATACCATTGTCAACTCGGACTTTAACTCAATCATGCAAATTCTGACCTTTCGGAGGCTTTGTCTCCAACCCAAAACTTATTGTTTTTGCCCGAGACCAGACTAGCCTGCGGTCGTTCTTTCCCCAATAAATATCCCCCGCTCTGAGAGCTCTTCTTAACTCTCGCTGGATCGCTTGGACTTAATTCTGCCTTGCTGCCGCTCGGTTCAGCAGATTCCCCTCGGTCGCCACACCGGGTTTCCTCTTCTACAATTGGCTTCTCCAGGACTGCAGGACAGTTGGCGTATCACCCATTCCCCCTTGAACTCTATTTTCCTTTTCTAGTTAGGAGTGTGTTTGTGCTTTTCTTTAATAACTGTTTAATAAATCTTAATTGTTGTTTGAACCATTTGCCTCCTCACTGACCTGACGCTGTAGACATAGGGTAAAAAAGATCCTGCTGCGTTACCCTGCCTCTTGCTAGTCAAGAGAGTGCTCCAGCTAATTTCCCCATCTTTGCTTGTTGTTGTTTGGTTATTTGGGTGCCCCTCCCGGGACCCCCAATTCACAGGGTAACATCACCATGGAAAGGTAGTGCTATGATGATGTTTGTTTTGTTTTCTTTCTAGTATTCCCCTGTTTCTGTCTGAGTGCTAGTCATTGGCATGAGGAAGTTCTGGTAGAAGATGGTCCAGAAAGAATCAGACCCTCACTTTGCTAGCCATAGAAAAATAGGGGAACAGAATATCTATTTATCTGCAAATGGCAAGGGACTGTTTTAGCTAGTGTGTGCCACAGTTACTTGTTTTCTTCCCCTAGTTGGTTGTTGGTTCTATTTACATTTTTAAAATATAATTTGTTTCTTGTAACTTTCCAACTTCATATACTACTATCTGGAGAAAGATGCTACAGGCTGTGTGATCCTTGAAAAAACTGATTTAATCCTTCTTACTTTAAAATAAAACTTTCTTTTTATGCTTCTCTGTTAAACCTTATGGTGCTTTGAGTTAATCAGGACACAGGGTGTTTTCTTTCCTGGGGAGAGGTAAGAGAAAAATGAATGTATTGTTTCATTCTTCATTCTGTCTACCGCTGTGAAATGAGGAGAAGAGAGGCTAATGAACATGTGAGTCATGGGTAGGAGCAGAGGGCTTTTTGTTGGGCAAGCACTCTATCCTTTGTTTAAGTGCTTATGGCGGAGGAAAGGCTAAGGGCCTCTCTGCACTACACTGTTATAGTGCTCTTATTCCATTTTCAACATCCTGTGGAATTCTGGGGTTTGTAGTTTATGGAGGCCAAAGAGGTCCCTGGCTGAGAATTCTAAATGCCCCTGCACTAAACTACAAACTCCAGAATTCCATAGGATGTTGAAAATGGAATAAATAGCACTATAACGGCACAGTGCAGAAATGGCCATACAGAGAGCCGTCTATAGGAATCAGTAGCTTCTCAGAGATTTGAACAGAACACGGAAATGTTACAGCGTTCTTTCTGTATCATACTTTCCAGAATACCTCAGCTATGGTGGTTTCTGGGGGCTGTAGTTTTAAAAAAGTATTTTTCCATGCTTTGAACTTGAACATCATTAAAGCCTAATAATGATAACCAGTTAGCAACTGGTAACTAGGAGTGCATTCAGGTTAGGGCATTCAGGCAGATGTTCAGAGCCCAGTTCAAGATAATGAACATAGGCTGTAGCCAAGTGTAACAGGGCCATCTCACCAGCTTTTGAAATAAGTGACACATGATACAGTACCATCAAAAGCCCAGAGTCAAAAATACCCTAATAGTGCTACTGGTGGTAGCTTTACTGTGGGGTATCTGTAACCACTTTGGAAACTAGTTGTCCATTTTATTCTGCAGCTCTTTCATACCTGATCAGAAATCTGGCAATTATAAGTATAATAACATTTCCATCACTGAGCAGGACAAAACTGTTCTTATGTGTATACTTAAGAGTTGGTAAATTGTTACAGTAAATTGTATAATGTGATATTTCTTCTTCTTCTTCTTCTTCTTCTTCTTCTTCTTCTTCTTCTTCTTCATTTAGATAGACTTAGAGAGCTGGGGATGTTTAGTCTGTAGAAGAGAAGGTTAAGAGGGGACATGATAGCCATGTTTAAATATTTGAAGGGATGCCATGTAGAGGAAGGAGAGGGCTTGTTTTCTGCTGCTCAAGAGACCAGGACAAGAAACAATGGATTCAAGCTGCAGGAAAGGAGATTCCACTTGAACCTCCGGAAGAACTTCCTGACAGTCAGGGCTGTCCAGCAGTGGAATATGCTGCCTTGGAGTGTAGTGGAGTCTCCTTACTTGGAGGTTTTTAAGCAGAGGCTGGATGGCCATCTGTGAGGAGTGCTTTGAGGGTGTTCCTGCATGGCAGGGGTTGGACTGGATGGCCCGTGTGGTCTCTTCCAACGCTACATTTCTATGATTCTATGATTCTATGATTCTATGATTTATATAGCCCTATCATTTTACAAGTAAAAGAACAACAAAACAGTTCCCTACCCTCAGGCTTACAATCTAAATCAGACATGACACAAAAGGAAAAGAGGATAGCAGTGCGGTTATGACGTTGTTATCACTTAGTAAATTGTCATCTATTTTCACTCAACAGGATGAGAATTTTTAGAACAACATGACCTTCAACATTGTTCACTTGTTTTCAGTAGCAGTTTCTTAGAATTTCCATAATTTAGTGACGTTCACTCAGTGTGAGAGAGAATTGAGTAGATAATAAGCAGTGAAGATGATACAACAGCATGAAGACCAAAACAGACAAGGAACCTGATCAGGTGGCATTTTTATTGACAAAATTTACTGTGAACCCTCAGTCACTTGGTATCTCTCAAGTGATCTAAATAAACAGGCTTCATCAGTCACCAAGCATCCTGCAGCTGGTGAATGTTCCAGTACTCTTCCACAACCCAAGGGGAGGGACAGTGCTTGCCCAAGAAATGTGCCCATACTTGGGTAACAGCAGAGGTTATTAGATTATTCGGTGTTAGTGGTGCGTTGTTTTTAACTTACACTCCAAGCTGCTTGGGTCCCAGATTGGGAAAATGGTAGAATATTAAACAAACAAATAAGCAACATTTTGTTAAATTTATAGAATGTGTTGCCCCAAAATACACAGGCCTTTGTTCTCATAGAGTATGACTTTTCTTATGATCTTATATTCTTATGTAAAACCTCTTGAGTACCAGCAGCCTGGGTTTCAGCAACCTCATTTTGCAGCAGTGGGATGAGGCTGTCTTCCCCTTGTTGTGAGCGTGACCCACTGGTGCCCTTCAACTTCTATATTTCTTTCTTTCTTTTGGTAATACAGGAAGCAGCCACCATCCTCAATGGAGAAATGATGCTCAACTGAAAGAGTTATCAGTCTGGATGGACATGGTCTGCTACCTAATCAGTAGTTGTATGAGTTGACAAGTCACAGAGGCCTGGCCACTGGATCCTCCAGATCCCAAAATAAACAAGGTTACAGCAATAGTTGGCTCTTCTGAACTTTAATGGTGTGGATTAGTCTTGTGGAGCAAAAAACAAATAAGAGTCTCCTTCACCTTTCTGATCCATCTGCTTGAAGCAGTGTGATGCGTCATTTGTTTACTACTTGTAATTTTCTGGATGTCACCACACGTTGCTCAAAGAATGCTGGGGATCTGAAGAAATGCATAATGTGTAAGGTCCATGAAAGGAAAACACCCATTATTTAATGTCAGTCTTGCCTAAACTCTGATCAGAGATGCTATTTTGACAAGCACGCACATATTTCGAAGAAGCATAAGCCCGATGACTGTCTTCTGTTTAAACTTCAGGCTTTACTTTATATTTCCCTTCAGACTGCTCTATTAGTAATACCTATCTTATAATGTCTTTGAATCTAACTTAGGAAACTATAAATCAGTAAGCATAGGTGTGAGTCCATTAGTCACTGCAAATTACTGCAGCCCAAGTTAAAAAATCAAAAGAAATCACAGCTCACACTTGTACTCCACCCTGAATTCTGGCGTTGTTTTTTTTTTTTTCCAAAAAACTGTCCTGCAAACAGATAATTTTGATATTCTATGACTTCTTTTTATCATATAAAGATAAAAAGATACTGATAGATCAGACCAAAGTGTGGGAAATTAAACACACACAGACACACACACATACTTGTAATAATGCCTACCCTGTCCCACTTCTTTCTAAACCAAACCACCTCCAATAGTGTAATGCTTCCTTGTGGCGGGCTTACTCCAGCCCCCCAATCATCTTGATTGCTCTTTTCTGCAAAGGCAAGCACTGAGCAATATACAATGTGATCTAATCCTACTGTGGAAAACATTAAGTCAGCAGCTGACCACTGGCCAGGAGGTAGGACTGACATGACCTTTATAAAATTATCACACCTGTGGTTGAGGCACCGTATGAAAGGCAAAATACACTTAGTGAGCCAAAACTGATCTCCTACAGAGACAGACAGTCCTCCTCGCCTGCAAAGAACTTGTCCTCTCCAAATCACAAATAACTGTATTGGAAGCAAGTCTACGAAAGACAGAAGGGCCACTGCTCTCTTACTTTAACCATTACAAGTGATTACCAAAGGCATAGTTGAACAAGGAAAACGAGGCAGTTAGTTTTTATAAGCACAAGTGCATTGGTTATTAAGAGAAATAAATGTAACACTCTTTCTCACACATAACGTTTTTCACACATGAAGAAGAGCAATATCTTCTTATAGAAATAAAGCTTGGTAAGATTGCAGCCCTACACACATTTACCAAGGAATAAGCATTATTCAGTACAAGTAGGCTTCCTTCTGAGTATAAATACACAGGAGTGCACTGACTGTAACAAAACTCATCACCAGCCATAATAAACACAGTCAAGATCTAGTGCTGTACATCTGATGATGGAACATCTGATACGGCAAAAGAAATACCTAAGAATTCAAAGTCTTGCAAAATAAATATTCAGGAATGAAAAGCATGCACAATGTATCCAACAACAGTAACATTTGAAGAATGCAAGAAATAGTGTCGCGGGATCACTTCTGCCTGTTTCCAACAGTATATTTCCAGCTGCCTCTAGGTACTCACAAACAGGCTAGGGGGAGAGTCTATTTACAGTCTATATCACTGTGGCATGTGTCCATTTATAAGTCTACTGTATCCCATTTCTGTATTAAAATACAGTCTTTTTTTAAAAAAAGTCTCCCTGTGAACGTTTGTATCTAAATGCATATTTAACCATATGTCAAATGGTTTTTCTCTCTCAAAACAATTACTTCAAAATTTTACTTTCTCCTGACATTTGTTTTAAATGCATTTCAATATTTAAAAAAACAATGCTGAAAATCAATGTGCAAAATTCAGAGATGTGAGATATCTGGAGCATAATTCATGTCCCAATCCAGGTATTAATCCAGAAAGTGTGGATCCTGTAGGTTCATACTGGAGTCTGCAAACAGCAAATTTCTCAAGCATCCATAGAGATGATATTCATCTCCATTATCTGGTATTTTTGAAGTATGAAGTCCTCAGTGAACTTCTTTTAACAATTAAGCTTTAACAGAGCTATTCTCTACTAAGGTGTTTTGTGAAATGATGTCGCAGCTCCTGGCCATCATCACATCTCTTTGTGACAATGAATACCACATTAATCATATTCTGTGTAAAAACATAGATTATTTGGTAGCCTTGAATTTATGGATTCTCAAGTTTCTTGGGTTGTAAGCAAAACACATGAGAAGACTTTTTTTTCCTTTCTCTCTATGCTCTGTTCATATGTAAAAAACACTATCATGTGCTTCTGTTAGTTGTTTCCAGCCACAACACTAAAAAGCTCAGTTTCTTATATTGACTTATTTTGGGGTGAAACAAAAATAAAATCAATTATGTCCCAGGATTGTAGTAAATAATGGATGAAATCTGATGGTTCCCTCCTTGTTGTCCTTCCTTTAGCAGGCTAAACCCTCTTTTTTTTTTCTGACAGGTTTTTAAGACAGAAAGGGTTTTTTTAAAAAAAAACAGGCTGGGAGTGCTTTATTGTTTTTAAAGTGATCTGTTTTAATAGCTTTTTATCCTTTTTAATTACAATTTATTTTTTTAACATGATACTGCATTTTAATACTGTGAATAATTTAATTCTGTGTTAATATTCACTTTTTGTATGTTTTCAGTTGCATTTTTCTTTTAAAATGTAAACCCCTTTGAATCCCAATTTTGGGAGAAAAAGCAGGATACGACTAACAACAGCAACAACAATAACAATAATTGTTGGTTTGCAGGACAAAGGTTGAAAATAAATAATAACAAGATTGCATACTGTGTAAAATTAAAAAGTGCTGCGTAATATCTGCTCGACAATCTTAGCTGCTGTTCATAAAAGTACTTGACAGAATGTACAATACAATCCTACTCTGCCACAACCAACAAGTAAAAAATGGGAAAATGACTGGAAGTCAGGTTGTGGAAGGGGAATAGCAGGGAGGATAAATTGGTCTAGCAAGTGTCGTGAAAAAGAAAGCAGAACACCAAGTCTGATTCGGAATACATTTCAAAGAAACAAATATGTAGCTTTCCAGTTATTATTTGGCACCACCCACTGGATACTTTGCAGAAGTTGCCATCTAGAATTTTACTATTTAAAACTTGGAATGCAACAGCAAAAGCTCCTTCTCATGTTTTACAGAGCCAAATGTTGTTATCCTATGGTGTTAGTGCTGAAGTGTCAGCTGTAAACACCAACAGAGCCCCATATAAAATCAGAATACTTGGCTGCATGTCAGTAAATTGTGCTGAATTATATAGTCAATTCAAATCTTGCAGGTCTCTATGAGTATTTCTGTAGCCATAACTTCAGTGTGCCAGGTGGACTCTCAGATATCACTGTTAAGATCTAGTGACATTCAGGGATTATTTTATCTATTCCTTGAACACAGATTGTGTGTCTCAACTTGGTCAGAACTGCAGAAGGTAAAGTCAGGTCATAATATATAACAGACTGCCACTTTAAGCTGGTTTCTCTCTCTTTTTTTTCTTTTTGTGATAGATGTTGCTGTAGAAACATTGTGAGCTTTTGCAAATTCTATTTCTCCAGCCTCATTGGAAATGATGTTCGTTGCCTGCATGCTTACCGATAGCATGCACCTGCTGTTGGAAAGCATTCATTAATCCAAGCTTCCAGTTGACAGGCACGTTTTGTTAGTAAAGTATTACTGGAATGCAGATGGCATGAAGGTTGTTTATGGAAGGTTTCCATGGTTCAAGTTGCTTAGTTCTCTGACAATGTATAGAAGAATGACTGCACCAGATAGATAGTACCATCAAACTAAAATTTTGCAATTCTAGAATAACAACTCCTGTCTAGAAACTTCCCCAAGAAGTGGATAGATAAGGATCAGTGATCCTTTTGCGTAAATAAATATACCCTGACCTTTCCAACAGCTTGTTATACAATATGTTGTTAATCAATGGGATTGAGGCCATGCTATGCTGAAACTATTTATTTATGGCTATCAGTGGTTCCCCCACCAATGGCACTACCTTTCCATGGTAGTGGGATTGCATGCTCCTGTGAAGTAAGAGGCTATGCTGATGGCAGCAGTAGGGCAGAATTCCTATGTCAGACAGGCTTCTGCTGAGAAGCCAGACTAAAAATTCCAAACTACCATGCAGCAGTAGTAATTGGGGGGTGGGGACAATTACACAGGTGAAGCACCTCTAGAAGACAACGGCAGTGGCACCATAGCTAATGCTTCTTAGTATTGTGTGGAGGGATGCACGGTAAATCTCCTTTTGAAGATAGTTTACCAGGAAAACCCTATGATGAGAAAACCCAAAATGAAACAAGAGATAATCCCAGAAGATAAGACTTCTAGGTCAGATGGCACTCAATGTGCTACTGGGGAAGGGCAGAAGAAAATTACGAGTAGCGCTGTGGCTGATGATGTAACTGGAATCAAGCCAAAAGATGTTCAGCTGTTGACATGCTCAGAGGCAAAAGGAAAGTCTGAAGCTGCACAACCCATACAGTGTATATGCAGGGCATTCCATTCCAGGAACCTTCACATAAAACAGTGGTTCTCAACCTGTGGGTCCCCAGATGTTTGTGGGCTTCAGCTCCCAGAAGCCCCAGCCACTATGGTTAATGCTCAGGGCTTCTGGGAGCTGAAGTCCACGAACATCTGGGGACCCACAGGTTGAGAACCACTGACATAAAACAAAAAAAATGCAAATGCTCCATCCTATTGCGCGCCTTTCTGCCCTACACTGTTATAGTGCTATTATTCCACTTTCAACATCCTGTGGAATTATGGAGTTTGTAGTTTACTGGGGCCAAAAAGCTCTCTGGCTGAGAATTCTAAATGCTCCTCCCTAAACTGCAAACCCCAAGATTCCATACGATGTTGAAAATGGAATAATAGCACTATAGCAGTGAAGGGCGGAAAGGCCCATTATCATCAATAAATGCAAAATGTGCACATCTGCACTAGTAAAGGTGCATGCACTGCACATTCATGGACAATAATTGGACATGAAGCTTCATGTGACCTTGCACTGGTATGTGCTGAGGTTGCATCAGCAAAGGGTGCAGTGTATTATAGGAACATGGAATGTGAAAAGTCTAAATCAGGGGAAGCTAGATATAATCAAACAAAACATATAAAACCAGTAAGCTTAAGAGAAAACTATTACAAGATGCTGCACAGGTGGTATTGCTCCTCAAGTCATATTGCAAAAATGACCAGTAATATGAAACCCATCAGTTAGAAATCTGATGAAAAAGAGTCATTTTTTCATATGTGGTAGAGATACAAAAATATAAAACAATTTTGGAAGCAAGGACATGATACAATCACAGAGACATTACAGATTAGTTTTCCAATGACTCCTCAGACCTACCTACTTAATATGATAAGAGAGATACAACAAATATAAGGAATAAAGAAACTGTCATGCCCTACTTCCAGAGCATGGACTCTGACTCAGATTCTGAAACAGAAGGCATGCCAGAGGCTGAAACAGAAGGCATGTTGTACAGAGAGAAGTTACAGTGCCGGAAACAGAACAGGGGATGGTGCCAGCTCCAACAGAGTCCTGCCTCTTCAGATATAGAGGAACCTTACCACAACCCAGCTTCACAGTGCACAGACAGCAAAGAGAGAGCCAGTGTCGCACTCTCAGGATTTCTGACTGGCAACAATCAATCAAGTCTCAGTTGCACTAGGATCAGGACCTATTTAGCTGATGTCCTTCCTCTCCAGGAGTTGTCAGAGCTTATCTGACCTACTACCTTGCTGGATGTATGACAAATGCTTGGATTGATCCTGGACATTCCCTTGCCATGAAACCCTGCTGGACTTTGTCTATGTTGGACTTTATTTATGGGTCCTTGCTTACTGCCTGGAAGTAAGTAACAAGCTGGGAGATATTCAGTTTGTTTGGTTTGGTTTATCAGCTGTGCCAGGACCGAGACAGGACAGAAACACCAAAGGAAAAATTTATTGTACATGATAACTGCAGCACATCTAACTATTGCTCAATACTGGTAATCTATTACCATGCCTATGTTAGAGGAGTGGTTGTTGAAATTATACAATATAGCTGAATTAGACAAATAACAATGATGTTATCAGACCAAAAGGACAAATAATTCTGAGACTCATGGAAGATTAGTCTCCTTCCTGTGGGAAAGGGGCTCAGGGGAATTGGCAACAGTAGGGGTGTTGAGTTGATCCTTAATTATTAAAAAATGCTCTAGAAGGACTAAGAGCTACCCCGGTTTATGGGAGGGAGGGAATGTTTTAAGACAGTTTAATTCATTTGTTTTCTTGTTTATGTGACAAAACTTTGTACAAAAGAAAATACATTATAATATTGAAATATAATTTTATATATATAGTAAAAATACCAGTAGAAAAAGACTGGCTAATAAGTATTATAAAATAAGTGGAAGTTAAATTTAAAAAATTGAAGCACCTATAGCCCTTAGAGAAGGAAGTTAGTTTGGAGAAGAGGAAAGGGAGAACTGCATTTTCCTTTAAGTTTAGTATTAAGAATAGATATTCAACTGATAATGTTCTTGAAAAGCAATGTGAAATGTAAATGAATTTATAGCTATTTTGTTCCCTTATTTTACTGAAAGTTATAGTAAAACAAGAAATGGAACATGTAAATATTGCAAAATTTGGGGTAAGTGAGCTAAAGTGAACAGGAATTGGACATTTTGAGTTAGATCATTATATGGCATTTGCTCAGGAAATAAAAATCTAAGAAGAGATAGAGTGGCATTTATAGTTAGGAGAATTATAGCAAAAACAATCAAAGGATACAATGAAAAGTCTGACTGAATCATGTAAACAAAACTTCAGGGAAAAGCCATCAGTATAACCATAATCCAAGTTTATGTTCTGACTACAAAGACAAAAGAAGATGAAATTGAAAGATTCTATGCAGGACCCTAAGAGGAAATTCATCACATACCAAAACAGGACTTCCTGTTAATCACAGGCAATAGGAATGCAAAAGCAGGAACAGCAGAATCAAAGACTGTAGGAAATTTGGCCTAGGATTAAGAAATGAAGTAGGAGACTGACTGACTGAATTTTGTGAAGCCAACAGTTTGTTCACTGCAAACACATTCTTCTAGCAATGCAAGAAGAGACTGCATACATGGACATCACCTGATGGTCAATATAGAAATCAAATAGATCACATAACTGGAAGCAGAAGATGTAGAAGCTCCATTTCCTGTGCAAACACAAGTCTAGGAGCAGGTTGTAGCACAGACCATGAACTACTAATACCTAGAGTAAAGCTAAAGAAGAACACTGAACCAACCATCATGCCAAAATACAACCTGAAGAATATCCCCATAGAATTTAAAGATAATATGAAAAAATAGATTTGCACTATTAAGCTTAATTGACCTGGAGCCAGATTAACATCATAATGGGATGTCAACATCTATAAAGCTGTGAGTCTTCAGCTCCTATTGAGGAAATCACCTCTAGATATTACTTCTTCTCAGAGATGTCTACCCTATCACCTTCCTTTTTCTGCTAAGGTTATTGAGTGGTTGTCCAACAGCTCCAGATGCACCTGGACCATCCTAAATCCATATTGGCTTGGTTTTTGACTTGAATCTTACACAAAATGTGCAAGACTGACAACCTTTACTTGACGATCCACAGAAAGAAATTGTACCCTGTTGATTTTATTATAGCTTCTTCCTTGTAAATCCAAGCACAGTTTTCAGATATTGATTGGCTTTACAACAAGCCGCTGATGATGGTGTCATTCAAAAAAGCATGCGTAAATCACAGTTATTTCTGTTCTGAGAGGAGCTTTTGAGAGTATTGGAAGAAACACTATTTGGCATAGGAAGGCTGGGGGATGCATTGTCAGGATGCCATAGATGGAGGCAGATGTGCTTTGGCAGAACTAAGGGGAGAAACTTGCTTGGCACCTGTCCATTTGCTGAATGTGAAACATTCACTTTCATAGCCACTGAATTCTCATATAAGAGTCTAGGACAGAACTTAAAGATAACATGGAAACCATTACAAGCAAACATCTTTGGAGACTCTGTCTCACACTTGCATATCAACGCAAACCAGTACAGACCATGAATTCTACTTTTGCACATAGAACACAGGCTATAGGTCATTTGAAGGAGGACAAAAGCAGAGCTTCAAGCACTTTCCGAAGTACTTGCTATATCTTTCCCAATGGCTCCTTCATTTTCATTGAGTAGAGTAAGTTCATTCCCAGAACCAGCATGGTGTAGTGTTTTGAGCATTGGACTACAAATCTGGAGACCAGAGTTCAAATCTCTGCTCAACCACGGAAATCCACTGGGTGACTGCGGGCAAGTCACACCCTCTCAGCCACAGAGGAAGGAAAAGGCAAACCTCTACTGAAATAATTTTGCCATGAAAACCCCGTGAAAGGTTTACTTAGTGTGAAACCTAACTTACTACTACGATTTACTACTTAGTCAGAAGCAACTTGAAGGCACACAAACAACAAAAGCAATTGCCCCTGAACCCTCCAATACATCTCATGAATCATCATAGAAATTAATTACATGGTAGGAGTTAATAAATAGATTTGGGTTTGTATTGTTTCTATTGGAGATAATTTTAGACACTGGTCATAAATTAAATATTAGTGTAATTGCCTGGGAGAGTTGAAGCAAACAACCTCCTCTGCCATGTTTCCCTTTAAATAGAAATGCTCACTGTCTAGTACCAATAAAAAGGAAGGTTGTGTCAAAGTTCAAGACAACCTTAAAGTTCAAAATCCATTTAAACTTATTACATGCAAACTCCACCAGGTGGCACTAAATGCATCCCTAAAGTTAAATAATAATGCATTCCAAAAATATTTTAAAGATACTCTTTCTTTTCTTTTATTTTATTATGCTTGAACTTACTACTGTTATGTTAGTGTATAGTTGCCATGTGGTTATGGCAGCACAAAAGGCAAAAATGTCTACCTCATTTTATATATGGAAGGGTTATCTTACTTAAAATTTCTGTATCTAGAAAAGCAGGGGGGAGATACTAGTTCCCAGAGTTGTAGATCTTGTATGTCCTTCAAAAACAAAGAGGAAGTGAAAACACCCCACCATTTTTGCATGTCAGCTTCTACAGCTGATAGTCACATATTCCTTCATTCCAACCACTCTGGCACTAAAGTTTCCTTCACTCTACATAACTACAGTGCAGTCAGCCCTCCCTATTTGTGGGTTTGACTTTCATGGATTTGATTATTTCCGAGTTTCTTCAACACTTGCCACCCTGCCTCAGGTGCTTCTTTTCCACGGTACCCTTCCTTCTCAGTGGCTCTGATCAGGACATGCAGCCTTTTAAAAACTCACCTCTGGTCCTCTGTCTCCACCAGCTGCTTCTTGGACAGCTAAGGATGGCTCATGGGACGATTTCTTTTCACTATGAATATTTTCCTGATGTCCCCTATAACCAAGGAAGGAGATGGGCAAGAGAAAAGAAGTATAGGGCCACCATGCTGACCCTCCTTCCCAGTCCTTTACCTGACCCCGGGTGCCCACTCTTCCTATCATGCCTTGACCCCTTCCCACAGACACACACACACACACACACACATTTAGATATTTGTGATTTTTCCGCTTTTCTGATGGTCCTGTGCCCCTAACCCTAGTAAACATGGAGGGCCAACTGTATTATGATTCCATTTGAACTGCCATGGTTCCATCTAATGGAATATGGAGATTTGCAGTGTAAGGAGGGGTGTTTAGAATTCTCAGCTGCAGTGGCCCTCTGGTGCCTCATCAAACTACAAATCCCAGGATTCCATAGGATCCAACCATGCCAGGCAAAGTGGAATTATAGTGCTATAGTGCAATTATTTCAGTCTAGGTGAAATGTCAGTGTCCTTTTGTTGGAGATTTATTCTGACAACAAAGGAAAAACTATTTATATTGTTTTAAAAATAAAAGTCACTGATACCATCTGTGGGTATGTGAGACCACAGAGCTTGCTAGTCTTGGTTCTGGAGAAAAATCTGTAGAACTGGAATATTTCATTTTCCATTCTCATACTTCTCAGGTCTGAACAGGCCAAAAAAGATGTGGCACTAATTGTGTGAATACATTTTAAATGGCATTGTTTTTATTAATTATGTAAATAACAAAGGAAGCAAAAACTGGGAGCACTGAAAAAATCTGCAGAAGAAAGTAGACATACATCTGAAGGTGCTCAATGGATACATAATGTATTGATAAAAAGCCCAATGTGTTTTGGATTGCATGTGATCACAGAGGCCTTCTTCAGGGGTCATTTGAAATTTAATCTCAGAAATTTTTGGAGCTGAAATCTCATACCACTAACTGTTCCAGGTCTAAAAATTTCTGAAATTAAATTTATAATAGCCCCAAAAGAAGGGTTTTTTTTTGGTGAGCTTTGGCCTTTTTATCAATAAATCACACATCTGTTGAGCACCCTGAGACAGTCTCTAGTTTCTTTCAGGCCATTTCCACATTACACTGTTATACTGCTATTATTCCACTTTCATCAGCCTGTGGAATTCTGGGGTTTGCAGTTTGCTGAAGCCAAAGAGCTCTCTGGCTGAGAATCCTAAATGCCCCTCCCTAAACTGCAGACCTCAGGATTCCACAGGATGTTGAAAGTGGAGTATTATAAGAGTGTAGGGTGGAAATGGCCAAAGTTAATTAGTTTACTTATTTAAGGAAAAGCCTGAAAGGCTTTAGTGACCAGTGAAGAGTGGGGAGAGGGAATTCAGCATTTTCTTTTCTTGTCATTGTTCTGACAAAAATGGGAGGAGAGGAAATTTCTCTGAAGCTGTAATTTTCATTTCAAGGAAAATGTGCCCACTCAGCTTCAGAGGGGGGAGACAGAAGGAGATATGTAGCCCTCCAAATGTTGTTGGACTCCAGCTCCCAGCATTCCTCACCACTGGTTGTGCTGGCTATGGCTGTTTGGAGTTGCAGTCCAACAACATCTGGAGGGCTGTACGATTCCTGTCTTTGCTCTAGGGTTAGCAGGTACAAAGACTCAAAAGGTATCTGCATCTCTGCATTGAAAAGAAAATGTAAGTAGATTTTTCTTTTGACCCAAGTGCTTGATCAGAATGTAGAGCTGGCAACCACATTCTTCAGATCACAAGGGCTAAAAAACATGATCTTTTCTGAAAATTAGAATGTTGAAAAGTAAGTTGGCTTTTTAAAATTTATTTATAGAGTCAAATGTCATAACTATGTTTAAATTTCCCAGTGAAGCAACGAGGCAAGTAACAAACATAAGAGAACTGTTTCATGTGAAGATTTTCAGTGAGACTGTCAAAGACCCTGCCTCGTCCTGCATTATCTTCTGTCTGATGTTCACATCATTTGCATGTATATCTATGGTTTATTTATCTACTCATAATCCACTAGCTGAAATCTGATGCTTTTTTCAGTCTTTCCATAAACTGTCTCCATACAATGTTAGATGCACACTTTAACAGTGCTACTATCTTTTTCTTGGCCTTGTAATTCCAGCACTGGATGTTTTTAAGATTATGTCATAAACATAAAGTGCCTTTTTAAGATAAACACAATATCGATTTCAGTTGACTGTTGGGATACTGGCCAATGCTCATGAGTGTACATACTGTGATCCTTGGAGTACTTTGGGGTTAAATTTTATTTCAAAATAAATTAACTGGATATGATCATGTATATATTTCTGCATTGCCTGCTCAAAGTTTCACTTTGAGTTTCCAAAGTTTGACTTTGGATTGACATTTACTAGTCCAGCTGTTCATGATTTTACTTAGCAATTTCTCATGTCCTCTGAAAGCCTTTCGGATCCTAATGTATTCTTCCACTCTCTCAACTGTATAAATATGAGGCTTTAATATCATGCTGTCACTGCATCTGAGGACTGATAGCCACAAAAATTCATGCTTAAGATTAGTCTTTTTTTAATCTTTTAGTCAGTTAGTCTTTTTTAAAAAAAATATTTTTTATTATTATAAAGAGTAAAGAACAATACATAACAGAATAAAACAAAAACACCACATGAATAACGTAAATGTGAAAAAGAGAAAAATTACAACACAAATAGCTTACATTACTATTTCTCTCCAGATCCTCTATCATCATATGCTTATTCAACATATGATATATCATATTGATTATATATTTTTATTTCATTTATCTAAATCTCATGCTCCTTGAACTCATTATTGCTATAACAATTTCATTCTTAAATCTATTCTTTTCAACTATATTTAACTTATTGCTAATACTATATATGATCCTGTTATTAACCATAGACTCTACCCTAAATGTGAGCCCATTCCCAGAGCCAATTATATTTCAGCTTACTCTGCTTTCCAAAATTGTAATTCTTCTTCTGCAGGTGTGACACTTCCCTCTTTTGTTAAAGCCTTTTCCACAAATATTTTCCATATTGCTTTAAAGTCATTCCTTTTCATTATCCCTTTTTTAACCTTAATTCGACATGTTAACTTATCATTGATCACAATTTTCCACACTTCTTTATACCAATCCTTTATTTGAAAGTCTTCTTGAGTTTTCCATTTTCTCTATATAATTATCTTTGCTGCAGTTAATAAATTTGTAATTAACTCCTTCATTGTCTGGGTACAATTATCCTTATCAAATATAGATAATAATGCTATACTCAGACATATTTGTAAATCAATTCCTGTTATCTCTTTTATCTCTTTAAACACCATTTGCCAAAATTTCTGTACACCTTCACAATTCCACCACATATGGATATATGTGCCAATCTCTTGGCAATCCCTCCAAGATAACCTTGAATGATTCTTGTCTATGAGGTTTAACCTTACTGGCGTTAGGTACCATCTCCAAACCAATTTATAATAATTCTCTTTTATCCTTACAGATAAGTTTTTTAAATGATGCTGATTCCAAATTTTCTCCCAATCTTGAATATCTATTTTTTGTACTAATTCTTCCTCCCATATTTTTCTAAGATATTCATCTTCATCTTTTGACAATATTTTATATATTTCTCTTGTGGTACCCTTCAATATTTCATTTTCTTCCATATCATCTCTTTGCTTTATCATTTGTTCAATCTAGCATATTCTCTAAAATCTTTGTTACTTTTCCAATGCCTTGTCCACTGCTCCAACTGAATGTAATTAAACCATGACATCTTAGACTTAGTGCCCTTCAATCTCTCCTTTATTCTATCTTTATTCGTCATTATATTCATCCATTCTTTCAACTTATATATTCCCTGCTTTTTTAATTCCTTCTCTAATTCATCCCTCAAATTTATTGGGAATTTTTCCATCATCACTACTGGAGTTAATGGTGAGATAGCCGGCATTAGTTTTTCCTTGTTTTTCTTCCATGTTTCTAATATATTCTTTAAAAGGGGATTTTCTATTTTTTTCTATTTCTCTCTTGACTGGATTCCAAAAAAAGGTATTCTCTAGTCTCCTCTCAATTTCTTTTGTTTCTGTCTCTAACCATTCTAAATCCCCTTTTCTTGAGACTCCATCTAAAATATATCTCAATTGATTTGCATTATGATACCGTTTTATATTTGGGAGGCCCAATCCACCTTCTTTTTGGGATCTGTACCAAATTTCTTATTAATCCTTGCTTTCTTATTCCCATTACAAAAATTGTTCAATAATAACTGCCAATTTTTCAATTCTATTTCTGATACTTTTATTGGTAACATCCTAAATAATAAATTAATCTTAGGTAATATTTTCATTTTTGCTAATGCAATTCTTCCAAATTATGATAACTTAATATTTTTACATTCCTCTAATTTTTGTTTCACTTCTTGTCTTAATTTATTATAATTTTTTCCTCTAATCTTTGTGAAGTTTTTAGGAATATTTACTCCTAAATATTTAATTATTTCTTTTATTTTAATATCTATTTTTCTTTCCTTTAAAAAGTCTTGCTCTTCTGTCTTAGTATAGTTAAACAACATTAGCTCCGATTTTGCCCAGTTTATTTGTAACCCTTTCATTTCCTCAAATTCTTTTAAACGTTCATTTACTCTATCTATTTTCTTTATTGGATCTTGGATTGTCAACAAGGTATCATCAGCAAATAAACTCACTTTATTCATTTCCTTGGTCACAATTCCTTCCAAATTTTCATCATTTCTAATAACATTTGCCAAAATTTCTATAACAACTGCAAACAAAATCAGAGATAAGGGACAACCTTGTCTTGTACCTCTAACTATAGGAATTTGTTTTGTTAATCCATCGTTCACTGTTACCACAGCTGTATTATGTCGATATAACTGATTTATCAACCCTCTAAATTTTTCACCCAGTCCCAACATTTTTAAAGTTATTTTTAATGCTGGCCATTCCAGACAGTCAAAGGTGTTGTATATATCCAATTCCATTATCCCTGCTTTTTGTTTATTCCTCTCGATTATATTTATTTTATTTAATACCCACCAATTAAATTTGACATCTGTCTTCATTGCACAAAACCACATTGATCTTTTTGAAAGAATTTAAAAATAAACTTAAATCAGTTAGTCTTTATGGTACTGCTAGATTCCATTTTTTCTCCCCCCCTTTTTTTTTTCCTTGTTGGAACTCAGAAGAGTCACAGGCCCTTTCTGCACCGGGCTATTAAAACGGAGCAGAGCGACCTCCAACAGAGGTCTTCTGCACCATAGAGTGGATTGGGGTGGACTACTTTTTACAGTTCCCACCTCAGTCTGCTCTGGAGTGACCAGAACTGGTTGCGCGGCGTGTTTTTTTAAAAACCTCTTTTTAGAGGTTTTAAAAAAGCATGGAGCGCACGACTCCGTGTCGCTCCGTCACCGCACTCCGATGCAGATTTGCAGGTGCGCACTAGTGCGTGCCTGCAGATCTGCTGGGAGCGGGCTTTAGGCTAGCGAGCTTCTCTGGTTGCTGGAGAGCCTCCACCAACCAGAAGCCGCCATTTTGGATGCTGGAGCAGTGTGGAGCGACAAGCTCGCACTGCTCCTCATCCCGACGGACTCGCCCAGACACTGAAGAAGTCCGATGAGTCCTGTTTTTGCGCAATTCCTTTCCCACATGCGGAAAGGGCCATAGAATCCACCAGCAAGGATGGCTGGCAGGTTACTGGAGTTGCTTCCAAATGCTCTTATGGACACTGTGGAGAATCTAATAGTGGTATAATAGAAAAAACAAACAAGCAAGCTTTTAAATGAATCATGTGAGCTGACCTCAATCCCAGTCTTCCTTTCTTCCTTTTGCACTCAGTTCCCATTTTTTCACTTTATATTTGCATGCTTATCAAGCTGTTGATGTCAGACCTGATGGCGCAGGAGCAGTAATGGAGAGGTTTCTCCAGCTCAAATAATTGTCTGAATGTAATCTCAAGCCTTAACACAGGAGTCCATGAACATCACTGCATGAGTATTTACATGTTTATTTGATCATGTCCCATTGTATCCCTTATTGTGCTGCTTGGGGTGGTTTCTAGCCACCCAGAAATTCTATTCTACTTGACATTCCTGAAATAACTCAGCTTAAGAAGGAGATGATGGATGTTAAAGAAAAACTGTAAATTGTATGGACACTCCCCTTCTCCTGTATGGATTGTGCTGCTGATGTTGAAAAATATATTGACAACATTTCCTAACTAAAACAAACAAAACATGGACTACAATGTTGAAGTGCTGTTAAAATAGCCGAACCAAAGTATGCAATTACATGCTGACTTTCTATATGTGATGGAGGCCAAACTAAAATCAGAAGTTACATGAGTTTTGGTGTGATCTTATGCATGTCTACTTGAAAAAGCCCATTACATGCCACTCCCAGGTATACATCCTTTGGCTGCAAGCCAGAGACCTTAAGGTCCAGAAATAATATTGGGGGAAAGCATAGTAAAGGAAAAGACTTAGGCCTTAAGATCCAGAAAAAATATAGGGGGAAAGTGTGGTAAAGACAAAGACTAAAGATTACTGTTCCTATACTGTTACTACTGTTCCTATACAGGAACAGTAACCCTTAGTCTTCCTGATCAGTACTCTAGGGATTCTGTTTGTGTATGTGTGTGTGCGCGCACGTGTGTGTGTGTGTGTGCACGCATGTGTGTCTTCAAGTCACTTGTTGACTTATGGTGACACCATGAATTCTATAGGATTTTCTTTGGCAAGGAATATTTAGAGGTAGCTTTACCAGTTCTTTCCTTCAAAATACAGGCCACAGCACCTGATATTCATTGGTGGTCTCCCATCCAAATACTGACTAGGCCTGAGTCTACTTACCTTCCAAGATCAGGTGGGATCTGGTGCTTTAGAGTATCCTTACCTGGTAGCAATTAACTTTAAATTCAGTAGGGCTTGCTTCTGATTAGACATGCATAGAGTAGCCCTATACATTACACTGAAATCAGGGACAGACAAGTATTTAATTTTAAAAAAATCTGATCGCAAGAGCAGTGTGAAGTATGATTTGACTCAATCACAACGTGTTCAACATTTTTGTATTGTCTTGTTTTCTAGACATGCATATCTTAGAAGCTTAACAAATCCAGGACCCTGCCTTAAGAAAGGAGTTTAACCCTGATGTTCCTATTGTCTGTTCACGGCCTTCCATGCATTATACACTGTCCCCACTCCCTAGCTCTCCACCTTTGCCTGTTCAGTCCATGATCCTCCTACACTGACAATTAGATGTCATCAAGGTATCCTCCTAATGATCCTATTTGTCAAAGACAGTCCCTATTTGTCCCTCCCCCTTTTTCAGCTGCTTTAAACTGCCCGTTTTTCCCTCCTCTTTGTTTTTGGGCAACATACAAATCCTACGACTCTGAGAACTTGCAGTTTCCCCCACTCTGGCTATGGAAAATGTTAAGAAAGATTACCTTTCAATATACATACCCCAGGATTCTATAGGATGGGACCATGGGAGTTACACTGGAATCATAGTGCTATAATTGTGTAGTGTGAAAAGGCTCTAGGGTACTGAAAGATTACACCATGAAAGTTCTTAGGTATGGAACTATGGCTCAGAGAACAACTGTATCAATGCTCTGAAACAGTCTATGAGAATCGCCCTTATTAGGCCATCTTTACAGTGAGAGAGTACAGGGCAATCTATTAATAGGCTTTCACTCTCTAGTTTTGACATCAAAGATAGGGAACGGGGTGCCTGACATAGCTGTACCTCCAGTGACTCTGCAATAAGAAAGACGTCAACAACGCTGCTGTCATCAGTGAAGCTTTGACTGGCTGACCTCTACCTCCTGAATCATCTTTTCAGAGTCATCCCATCGATGCTGCTTGAACATCATACTATTTCCTTTTCATTTTGATGAAATGATGATAGCCTTCAGAGACATGAAGCATGCCATAAGGAATATTGTTATGACTCTGTGGTTGTCATCCCAATGGTTTTATTATTTATATTTGTACATCTTACATAAACTTAAAATGAGTATGCAGAGACCATAATTATATTTGAAAGTCATTGCGAACATTCATATTGATGTTATGCTTAATCATCACGAATATAATAAAAATAAGCCAAGCTCTCTGAACAATCACAATATTTTTTTAAATACTTCTCTTGCATACACAGCCAGTAAATATTATCATAGTATTTAACATGTTTTCTCTCAATGTGCTCTAGAAGGTGTTCTGGGTTACTATCTTTTATTGGCAATGTTTCAGCTGCAACCTATAGGTTCAAAAATAATACAGTATACTTCCATTTTATACTCCTATTGGAGAAAAAGCTAATTTAACTTTCAACAAGATTAAAATAAATTATATAATTTGCCCTGGATCAAGAATTGTCATGCTGATTGGGAATTCCGGGAGCTGTAGTCCAAAGTTTCCAAACTCTGTATAGATTTAACAACTTGCATAAATAATGCAATAGTCTGGCCTATTGTATTCAGTGGAAGTGGGTTTTTTTGTTTGTTTTTTAAATGGTTACCCTGTTTTCACAACTGCCCCATCTTGGTTTCCCAGCATACTGTTCACCACAGCACAAAAGCTAGTTTTCCTTCTGGGTGGAAGCTTGCTGTTCAGCTTGAAACTCTTCCAACAATTCTCCAGGAGAAAGGGTAACATGGTTGCGTTACATCTTCATCTGCTCCTGCAAGATACCCTCACATGGAGTTCCCCTAAGCTGAGATCACAAACTGTCTGCTCTCCTGACACTCTATTGTCCTTTAGCATATATAGGAGAAGAGAAAGAAAGAATGGAGTCAGAGCCAAGGCCAAAGGCAGCAGTAGCTTCTCCTCTGGCCACAGGAGGAGACTGGACACCAGGTAGAGGAGGTTTTTCTGAGCCCCTCTCTTGCTATGCCCACCCAGTCCTTTCCTTGGTCAATGTCCACAGTCTGGACCTGTGTGGAGCAGGTCCATATTGAGGGATGGCATCTGTGGTAACAATCAAAGCATGGTTGAGGTGCAACTCAGTAGTGGGTGAGGTTGCTGGACTCCCATTCCCATCACTCTTTGGTCTTGTTTGTTGTGGAGGGTGAGAGTTGTAAAATGATACAGCTAACAAGTACAAGATTACAAGAAAGTAGCATAGCATGTTGTTGTTGCATGCCTTCAGGTCATTTCTTACTTCTGTGTGACCTATTACAGGGTTTTCTTGACAAGATGTGTTCAGAGAAGGTTTACCACTGCCTGATAACTATCTTTAAATATCTGGAGGGATGTCATTTAGAAGATGGAACAAGGTTGTTTTCTGTGGTTCTGGAGACTAGAACACAAACCAAAGGATTCAAACTACAAGAAATGTGATTCCACCTAAACATTAGGAAGGTCTTTTTTTTCCCTGTAAAATGTAATGGGCCAGGAGTCAGCTTCTCTGGGTGAACAGCAGCCTCAAAGGAGGACAAGCAGATGCAAGCACACCAGGAGCTAATCAGGCTGGGATGAGAGCCAGCTGGCTCTAGTCTTTGTACTGAAGGCAGAGAGTGGTGGCTCCACACCAGAAACAATGCTTGTATTTGCTGGTCCTGCTTGCTGTCTGTCTGCTTTCTCTGACCTTTGGACTGTTTGACCTTGCTGCCTGCTGGATTCCCAACCTTTGGATTGACAGTGGGCTTCTGGTTCACCCTGACCAGGCAAGCTTTATTGGACTGATAAGTGTTATCCATTTGCCTGCTGAATATCCTGGCACTCTGTTGCCTGGTAATAGACAGCCAGTACCTACAACACAAAAGCTGTTCAACAGTGGAAGAGAGTGCCTTTGAGGGTGATGGACTCTCTGAGCCTTTCCACACTATACTGTTATACTGCTATTATTCCACTTTCAAAATCCTATGGAATCCTGAGGTTTGAAGTTTAGGAAGGTACATTTAGAATTCTCAGCCAGAGAGCTCTTTGGCCTCAATAAACTACAAACCCCAGGATTCCACCAGATGTTGACAGTGGAATAATAGGACTATCACAGTGTAGGGTGGAAAGGCCCTCCATCTTTGGAATCCTTTAAGTAAAGATTGGATAGACATCTTTTAAGAGTGCTGTAGTTAGTTGTGCATTGTTGAATGGTAGGGGCTTGGGCTAAACGACCCTTGTGGTCCCTTCAAGATCTAAGATTCTGTGATTCTTTGAGGCTGACAGAGTGGGGCTTGCTCAAGGTATGAGACAGTGTGCTGAGTGTCTGGCCCTTCAAGGTGCAATGGGAGGCCATTGCATCCACCAGGCTCTTGAAGTCACTCACACCTGATACAATGCCATATCCTCCAACTTTTCCACATTGACAGCACCAGTCTCTGTTAATCCTCTGTTGTCCCACTTTCCCAACTGCTTCTAAAAATGTCCCTGTTTCTCCCTCCTCCTCCTGCCACTCTCCCTCTTTATCCTCAGCATACTTCATTTGCTGCAAACTGAGTTCAAAGTGCAAAAGTAGTTTCCACACAGCTAGAGTGGAATCTTGCCCTTCTTGGTAACTTTAGGCAAAAGCTAACTGCTACAGGCTCTCCTAGCTTTTGTGTTCTTCCTCATTAATAACTTTTGCTGTCTCAATCACACTCTGATGTTGCTAAAACACATGTGTGCTAGTCACACATGTCCTGGCTTTTTATCTGTGATATGTTGCGTGATATGTAATTCTATGCCTGAGATTGCAATGCTATGCTCACTTACTAGGGAGTAGATCCCACTGGGGATTTACCTCTGAGTAAACATGCCCATGATTTCACAGTTTAACCTATGTTTCTAATGGTGCTCAGAATTATGATTCTTACTTTGTATTGCTAACAGAGCCAACATTCCATGCATCTGAGAGCGCCAGCTATGCCCCATGAAAGCATATACCAAATAAAACTTCTCAGTCTTTCAGGTACCACAGGATTCTATGTTGCTTTTGTTGCAGTAGGCTAGAAATTACAGATGTGGGTGTTGTGTATATCATATCCCATTCATTTCATTTCTTATTTGCTCTCTGTAAAATAAAACTATTAATGGCTTGTCTCAGAGGATGCATGAAGATGAACGATGAGACAATAACTGTTGACTAGTTTGCATGCCACAGTTCACAAAGAAAGTTGATAATAGTAATAACATCTCTGAATACTATAATTAAAGCTTTGTTTACACAGGATGTTTAAAATAATCAGCTTCATTAAAACAAATAAAAATGACTGCTTTATAATTGTTTCTCATGGCTGAAAACCAGCTAGTGTCAAATTTCTCCATATTTAAAAATCACATGTAGAGAGAAATGTTTTCTTATGTCCGTACTTGAACTGCCAGGTTTCCATGGTCTGGCAAACAGAAAATGATTCAGAGGTTTAATGTTTCCTTGCTGTTAGCTGCATAGCTCTTGCAATACATAATGGGTGACTCACTACTGTGTCTCCCCATTCTGTTTTTATGCCCCTCAAACCTCAACCCATGCTTGATTTTTTAGTTTTCCATTTCTTCTCAAAATGTAAATTGGGGAATATAAGGAGATCTTGCAAAAGTTATGTTTCTAGGAATAGTGAGAAGGTTTTTTGCTCCCTGGTTTAACTACAATAACCTCATTTCACACACCTAATAGTTTTTTTATTTAAATCTCAGGCAAACATTAGATATGATATGGAGCCTCTTGGATGCTGTAATTACATCAGAATAACATTATGTGTTGTCACAGCATACAGTAAAAGACAATTACACAGTTTGTGATTTGAATCACAGCAAACAGTCAAGTCCTGCATCACTTCCTGACACCTTTTTCATATGATTTCAGTTCAGCCCAAGAGAATCTGAAAAGCTCTAAATCTGGTACGTGTATTAAAAAAAAAAAAAGCATGACACCACCCTTTTAAAAATCTTTCTGAATTCTACTTACTTTAGAAATAGAGATGTTACAAATTGTTTTAAGCTTTATTGATATTTCTAACCAAAAAAAGGAGCTAGGTTTCCACTCTAATGTCCAGAGGAAGGCACTGGTTGAGCATCCCTTATCTGAAATACTTGGGACGAGAAGTGTTTCATATTTTGGATTTTTCAGAGATTGGAAAACCTGTAATACAGTACTGTACAGAGATTTCCGGGGGGTGGGGGGAACTGCAAACAAATGAGTAGGACTGCAGTTGCTGCTTCGCACCAGGCATTATGCGTAGATTCCTACTATTTCATAGATCTTTGCATCTCTCTCCAACATCATGTTATCTCTCCAACCTTGTGTCTTGTTTGCTGATGAGGCTGGAGAGTGACTGAGAGACAAATGAGCAGGAGTGCCATAGCCTCTGCTTCAAAGTCAGAAGTGGGCAGCTGGCGGCAAAATTTATGGTTTTTGGAGGTTTTTGGATTTCAGATTTCTGGATAAGAGATACTTAACCTGTAAACAGAAAAATAATACACCCTGGAACAACTCCAGTTTGTATTCATAGCAAATCATAGGCAACAGCAGTTTTGAAAAGCTGAATGCCACTCTACATTTTCTACATCAGCATTTTATTTTCAAAATATGCCAAGACACCCATCTACTTTTAAAAAAAATGTCATGATGGCAACAAACAAAAGACAATTATTATTTGAAAGTATGTCCCACTGAAACCAATGGATGAAGTTGGCACATCTTACGTGATTACTCTGATCTCATATATGTAATAAATGGAACTGAGAATGAAAAGGAACCAAGATAATTGACAACAGGATTCAAAGCTCTGCATTTCTTTGATATTAGGCAATCAAATTATCTTTGATATTCATGCAATTTTTAGTATGTCTGACTGAATGTAGCCTATTTTAAAACACCCACAGCTATAGCTAAATCTGATCACTCAAAAGAAGCTAGTGAGTAGTTCTTAATTTCATTGATCTAGAATGAGTTTAGCTTTGATCCTGATTTGCAAGATTAATTTATATTATTAAGAATAATTAACCATGGAATTGTTCCCTAGAGCCTCCTTGATTCCTTTGTTGACCTGCCAAGGAGAACACATTTTCATTAATATTTTTTGAAACTGATTCTCAAGTTCTACCGATACATGTTGCCTGAAGAACTTCTCTTGCCCATTTCATATACTACTGGGCACCCTATAGTTTTCAGATAGTAAGATGCTTGCCTGTTAGGTGATATGTTTATTCCTATTCAATTCTCTTGTTTCCATAACAAATCCTAAGACTCTTGAGCATTAAGCATTAAAAATATTATTTTTAAAAGATATTTAGTGGATTTTACAAGTACGATCACAAAGCCAGGGGGAAAAGGATACAGAACAAAAAAGGAAGAGGGGAAGAAAAGATAGGATATGAGTGTGGGCTAGGCATATGCTGACCACATTTTCAAAAAAACCACTTTCTTGACATTGACATCTATGAAATCCATGTTCATGAGCGACTAGAGCAGTGAGATTTTCTGTTCTTTGAACCATAGTTCAAGGATGTTTATCTTTAAGGCCTTGGAGCACAAGTGTTTTGGCAACAGTAAGAAGATGCAGCCATAATAAATTCTAACCACATTAAATTCCATGTCTCAGAAATATAATTTAAAAAGAAAATGTGTGACTACAAATATGAAAGATTCCCTTAAAGTGATCTCAGACTCATTTTCTATGCATGAGTGCATGCAAAACAGTAGGCATATTCTGCAGCTAGTAACATGTGTCACTTTGGGGGTATACGTGCACATCAATGGCCTGTGGCTTGAGCAAAAGAGGGAGCCTTATTCCAAAATGGCATAATAGGGCACCTCCACATACACATCGGTCATGGAGTATCGCTGAACATACAAGGGAACTAGGATTGACTGTGACTCCCTCACCTCCCACTTCAGGCATGCAGCAGCAAACACAGTTCAAACCTTGAATATGGTCCAAAATTTTTCCTGCAAAGAAAAAAAAATCTGTATAGTCAGTTGGAAGATGTTTGGACTTCTAACCAAATCAAGAGAAGACATTTTTTCATTCTAAATATAGGTCATACTCAAGCCTCAAAGGCATAAACTATAGCACATTGACAGAAATCAGTGAAACTTGAATAACTCATGACTAACCTATTTTGATTTTGATGCATCTGCTCTAAGTATGACTAAAGGATTGAACCTATGATACAGAGAAATTAAAATAGGAAAAATGTGGAATATTCTGGACAGAAGCTATTAAGGGATCTCAATATTTTCTGTCAAAGACCTGAGCAATTAATTTATCTGCCATAATATATTCAAATGTAACTATTTAAACTGAAGTCATTATAGGGCTTACACTTCAGTTCCCAGAACTGCATACATATATTACCATACTCTTGTTTGTTAATATAGCACAGCATGCCCTGGTTCAAGGGCATGCTATGCAAGAATCTATACAGATGATACATAACATGGGTAATCTTTCCTCTCATAAAAAAGCTATGCCAAAGCTGGGAGGTGTGTTGGGCAGCAATTACCAGAATTTCTTACTGTTGGCTATGAGAGCTAGGGGTGATGGGAGTTGTAGTCTCAGGCTACACGCTCCCAGCCCGGCACTATATGAATCTGGCAGCTATGTAAAGGAAGGAAGGACCACCTACCTCCAACTGCTGAGATCACAGTCCTGTCATCATAACAACAGCACATTTAGGATTTATTGAACAAAGACATCTCCTTCCAGTCCCTGGTTCCTGAAAAGTTAAGTTATTCTGGGCGTGCTCAAAAGTATGAACCAAAACTCAAAGTACTTAGGCATCAGCTCAGACATTATAAAGAGACTCCTCCTGGCCTGCCTTCATTGCCTCAAAGGATGTGCAATCTTTAGCCCAAGTTCAAATGCTTTTTTAATCATTCATTTGTAGTTACACGCAGAGAGCCAGCATGGTCTAGTATGGACGTTCTCAGCTTTGGTTCACCAGGTGATTTGGACTTCAACTCTCAGAATTCCTGACTGTTGGCCTAGTTGGCTGGAGCTTCTGGGAGGACAAAAGTTTGGAAACCATTGGCCAAGTAGTTTGAGTATTGGACTAGCAGTCTGGGAGACCAGGATTTGAATCCCAACTCAGCCCTGGCCTAGTCACACTTTTGTAGGCAATGGCAAACCTCTGATTAAAACTCACCAAGAAAATCCTGTGAGAGGACTGACCTGAGTTGGAGTTGACTTGAAGGCGCGTAAGACCCAGTCGCCACATGGGAAAGGGGGAGGGAACCACAGCCAACGCTCATTGCCTTATATGTGTTCACACAGGGATGCGCCATGACTGACGTGCCCACAGGGATGCTCTATATTGCCACTTTGGCACGAGGCCCCCTCCCTGCTCGGACCACAGGCACATAACAACTGAGTACACACACACACACACAGAGTTACTGTCCGCAATAACCCTACTGAATCAGCAACACTCGCTTTTGAGCAAGCCCAGATAAAAACAGGGCTTGACTAGAATAGTAGTGAGCCCATTTAATTGCGCCCCGCTTCTCTCCAAACACACCCCGGAATTAAACGCCACTGAAACCAGTGGAAATTCCTTCTAAGAAAACAGGAGCAGGGCCGAGGCCTGTTGCTAACAATAACTTCCCTGACCCCCCCCCCCACGCCCATTCGGCCCCCTAGTGCCCTTCCAGTCAGAGCAGGACCGCGGCGACCGAAGACGCCGCGGGCACGCGCTTTGTTCCCTCAGCTCATCAGTGCAGCGCGAGGCGGGGGAAGCTGGGCTGCTAATTGCCCCCTTCTCCCGCCCGCCGCCCCCCTCGTCACCAGCCACCTGGCCCCTCCTCCTTCATTCATCGCTCGCTGGTGCCTCCGTCCGGGCCCGCGGTTGGTCTTCTTCGCTCGCAGCCAATAGCGGCGGAGGTTGCGCAGGACGAGCCGCCGCCGCCGCCGCCGCCCGCTTTTGTTGGGGCTGAAGCGAGGATTAAGGAATCGCTGCCGCCGCCGCCGCGGCGTTCCTCCTCAGCAGTCTGAAGGTGGGTGTCGCCCCGTCAGGAAGCCGAAGGGAGGAAAGAGGCGGCGACGCATCCCTCGGCCAGGCAAGGCTCCGGGTACCAGCTGAAGGCGAAGAGGAGGGAAAGAGAGGCCGGCCGTCCCGTGGTGAGTCCGCGCCTTTCCTGGGTCCAGGAAGTTACCGAAAGGCGAGGAACCCGCTTCTTCGAGGCGTTCGCTGAAGGGTAGGTGCGCCGGGGCTTCTGGAAGAAAGGCCGGCTACCTGGGCCACCCGGGGACGCGCGTGTGGAGGGACAGCGCGGGTGCGGCGGTGGAGCCGGGGCGCCAGCGCTGCGGTCCTGCGCGCACGGAGGGGCGACGAAGTCTCGTTGGACTCGGCGGGACTTGGGGCAGAACAAACGCACGTGCGGATCGGGCCTTCGGCCCCGGAAGATGCTCCTCAACCTCTCACTTGCGGGGGCCGAGGTTGCTCTCTGTGCCTATTGGGGCTGGCTAAAGGAGACCCTCTGAAATCCATGGGGCCACCGCAAATCTCCAGGCGGCGTGAAGCCACACACGCACAGCCAAGGGAGAAGCGCCTCCCAGCTCTCAGCCTGGCTGAGTCCTTCTGGTCCCCGCCAGCCGCGGAATAGGGGGCACCGCCGTGCTGGTGCACCGGGCCGCCCAGGCTGGGGAGGTCCCATTTAATCCGCGTGCATCGGGGTCCATCCCTTCTCTGGCCGTTTCCGCACTAGCCGGTGATAGCGCTAGTGCGGAAATGGCCTCTGACCTGAGTCGCACTGTAACGTGCATTTTGAGTATGCCGTTTCCCCTTCCATCGGCCATAGTGCGGCTGCGGTTCTAATGTAGGCAGAATTAGGGCTAACGGTCAAAGTCCCAATACTTTTTAATCGCCAGGGATTGACACCTCCTCATCTATCACTCCCTTCCATTAGAGGTTAGTTGCAAGCCGCTAGAAGGCAAATAATCTTTTTTAGTAACAATGTGTTGTGATTAGCTATTCCTGTTGTTGTGTGGCTTGGTCTTGGATGGACAACATCCATTACCTGTACAAAAGACCTGCTCCCAGTGGAGATTAAAAACTGCTAGAGATTTTGTGTGTGCGTGTGCAGGTTAATATATATCGGAATAACCACCTGCCATTTTGGGGTCTCCCTAGGGATTTTTTTTTCTTAATAAGGGCCTGCACTCAAAATTTACCACCACAGTCTCTGAATACATGCCCCTCAAAGCTCTCTCTCCTCCTTTGTCCTGTTAAGGTGCTACCTAAAATAGCCATTATTTGAATGTACTGTAAATTCTGAACATGTTGGCCAGTCTCTAGAACAAGAAAAGCTGTTTGGTGTCTAGGTTTGAGCAGTCTCTTGGACTGACAGGCAAGGAGATACAGGGAGAAAAGTAGGGGGGGGAATGTGGGATGGCATGGGGTATCCTGGAGGAGGGCATGACTGGAATCCTAGATCAGGAGCACCCCACCATTCCATTTCAGGTCCTACTTGTGGGCTTATTTTTTTTTATTTTTTTTAAAAGTTTCAGAGTTCCAACAGACTGTGTTAAGGCAGTGTCTGTAACTAACAGTAGAAAGCAGGTTCAGTGGTTCCTGCTTATATATGAAAGATTAAACTAGACAGTATCCAGGTCCAGTGGCAGCCTTACAGCTCTAATCTGCAGTCTTGCTCACTATCAGTAGAGGCATTTTGCTATCAGGCATTGCTAGACCTCATCACATAGGCCTCCAGCCCCAAATTTGTTGCTGAAAATAAGGTCCTCGGTGTCCATTAATGTCACTGGAAGGTCTCTCTTCCCTCACTAGCCTACTTGTATGCAGGAGATGCTTTTCAAGGACAGATTAAGGCTGGAGGGCTGGGTTAACCTTATCCTCCCCACACATCCCAAATCCTCTCATTCCTCCTTTGAAATGGCAATTAAAAAAAAAAGCTCATGATGCCAGTGGAAGATCTTTTTTTCTGTGCTCAGTTGCCATGTATTTCCAGGGGGATGTCAGCTGGAATGGCCCTCTGAACCTGTTGTATCCCCTTCCCTGTCTTCCTACCTCCATGGCAACTAAGCTTCAAGGGCAAGCAGAGAAGGAATCTATTGGCAGCAATGGGAACTTTTTTTCTAAGCTTAGTTGTGTAAAGTGGTGGGGACAGTGTTCTTCCAGGATGGTACAGTGGGTGGGAGAGGGCGAATAAGTGTGAGAGGAATGTAGGATGATGGGAAAAAATGATTGCAAGCTAGCAAGAGATGAGGATCTAGTGATTCTGAGCTTTCATGTAAATTACTTAGAGAATTTCAGTCAATGTGGTTGATAAATTAATGAGCTGCCCTTGCAGTTTAAACAATCCCTAGGAATTATTTCTCAGTCCACATATCTGGATATAAATTAGCAAATTCAATTCTTACACAGACTGTGTTTGATGTTCCTGCTTTCAGATCTAATCAAATGCCTAGCAGAGTCCTCCATACTATATGTACGGAATCTTTGGCAGTTCTTTTACACTTGTGGAAAGGATGGGTTGGTCCTGACTCAAAAATCAGCCCAGGTATTCTCAGCTTCCTTTGCTTTTCAGGGACTCAGTTTTGAGGATGCTCCATCTTGGCTCAAGACTCCTGTTCCTGCTCATCCTTCTTGGACTGGTGTGTGCTGCTCCTGCTTCAGAAGACGATGGAGAAAAGCAGCCCAAGGAGGAGATCATTCTAACCTTTCCCAGGGATGAAGCCAGTCTGAATGAAATGTTCCGTGAAGTAGAAGAGCTGATGGAGGATACTCAGTACAAGCTGAGCAACGCTGTCAAAGAGGTGCAACTCTCCTTCCAAACTAGTTTGTACAGCATTGGGTTGGAGCAGGCTTGGGGGAAAACTTTCTTGAGTTTATCTTGGATGGCCCCATGAAAAAGAAAAGATTACAGAGCTTCTGTACCTTTAATAATTGTGTGGAATTTCAACAGGTGATGATTATATGACAAGCCACAGCCATGGAACTCCCCTCTTCCATGCATCTCTTAAAGGATACAGACATCTTGTTTTCTTTTCCGCCCCATGTGCCCACCTCTGTTAACAGTTGTTACTTTTTAAATAAAATTACAAATTATACCAGTGTTACTAAAATAATGACAATTCCTATCACATAGTAACAGGCATGAGTGTGTTTGAGTTGATCAAGGTGAAGAGAGTGCTGAAAAACTTAATGGATAATTGGATTAGAACAGGACTTAGGGTGTTTAGGGTGGAAGTGCTTCTGGTATGCCTATTGCCTCAGTTGATAGGCTGGTTCTTCTTGAGCCAGCTGTATGGATTCATAGTGCGCATACTAGGATGTAAACCACTGGGGACACTGAAATGGTTTCTGTCTTGTCTCCACAGCTCAATACCACCGGCATCAACAATTCATTTATTCTGCTTCTGTTCATTTTATTTTAGTCTTCTGTAATTAACAGTGATGAAGTTTCTGTTGTAGGATATAATTTTATGTTTGCTCTATAGCTTTTTAAAAGTTCTGCAGTGTGATTTCAAGAAAGATGCAAGTGTAACTTTTGTTGATAGATTAGTTGTGGCAACCGACTGAGGTTTGGGCAAAGAATGGGAGAGAATAATATAGCAGCTATCTTTCTTGAAACATGCAGATATTATGGAAGTTGGATATCTTTTACAAAGAAGGTATTCCTTTTTGTCAACATGAATCCAGGTGCCAGCCTTGGAAAGAGCAGGTTTTAGGCTCATTCTTGTTGTTGTCTGCCTTCAGCTAAAACCACTTACACCACATTTACTCACCTTGTAAATATTTACTCCTCTGGCATTTAAGCCTGTTAGAACAAACTATAAAGGGGTGTATGTGTTGCTGGACATGTGTAGTGAAGGACATGCGAACAGCCACAGGTAGCATAAAAGCAACAGGGAAACTAATCTTCCTTGTCATTTGTTATTGCATGTCTTCATGTCATTTCTGACTTATGGTGATCCTAAAGTGACTCTGTCACAGGGTTTTCTTGGTACGATTTGTTCAGAGGAAGTTTGCCTTCCTCTTCCCCTGAGGCTGAGAGAATGTGACTGCCCAAGGTCACCCAGTGGTTTCCACAGCCAAATCGGGATTTGAACCCTGGTCTGCCAGTGTCCTAGTCCGGCACTGAAACCATTATACCACGCTGCCTCATTCTTGACTTCTTCAAATCTTGGCTTTCATTTTGCACAAAGGAGAATGCTTTAGCTGATGCTTGTTCCAATTTGCTTTCCTTGAAACTGAACATCTGTTGTCTGGCCAATGCTGCTAGGGTGGGGTATAGTTTGGATTTGCTTCCCAGACTTATTAAATATTTTGACAGTTTGAACGATTTGCTACAGCCCTTCAATGCACTTTCACACTTTAGAAAACTTGTTTCCTCGCCAGCTTTATATGGTTGCTCCTCAGTGTTAATTTCATGATGTATGTAATCAGTAAATATGAAAAGATATCAATCTGCTTCCTAAACTATGTCAGTGGGCTTGTTACACAGCCTAATTACATTTTACATGCATTTTACATTGGCATTCAGTTTTGGAAATTGCAAACTGGCTTTTTCTCTGGCTTGTAGTGAAGAGGAATTTCTCCCAAGGTTATTATTTTTTTTTACACTGTCATCACAGTAAGATGTGATCAGAATGCTTTCCTCTCTGGTGGAAAGAGCTAAACAAAAGATGATGTGGGGATCCACAAATAAGGTCTCCAGTGGTGATTTTAATGAAAGCTGCAATGGTGCTCCCAAACTGTATTGGGGCTATAGGGCTGAGAAGAGGGGTGTTAATCCCAGGTCTTGGAAGAGTTTGGTTTGAGTTCCAAGAATCTTGCATAGTCTGTTTTATAAGCTCTGGTTAGTTCTTTCCTCTTCTCTGTCTCCTAGGTATAAACTCCCTCCCAGTGCTGTTTTTGCCTAGGGTGAGAGAACTCACACGTATGAAATATGTTTTCCCTTGCAGGGCAAATGTAACTTGAAAGTGATTCAGTGAGATCGGGGAACATGGTACAGGGGGAGATTAAAGCATCACTGGGTACAATAAGCATCACTGGGTGCAATAAGTCCCTCTCCCAAGGGTGTTGGCCCAAAACTTTTCACCACTGGCTAGAGTGACTAGTTCTGATGGACCTTACAGTACCATAATATCTAAAGGGCTGCATTTTGCCCACTTCTGTTCATAAGGGTGCAGCTACAATCCAATGTATGCTGCCTCCCTGAGTCTAGTTTGATTTTAAAGAAGCCGAACATCACAAATGGTATGTACAGCTCTTGCAAATCTCATGGCAGCTAGACTTCAGAGCATCTACACAGTCTAGAGATCCATGTATACAGCCTCATGTAAAATTGTCTTGCTTCTGATGATATGAAGAAGGGTCACATTTTACTTCTTTTCCATTTAATCCTTTTTTTTAAATGTCCATGGCATCTGTTTATGTTTCAATTGTGAAAGTGAGGGCCTAAACCAGGATGCTTGTTATATCACTCACTCCAGGTGAACTTTGACTACAAGTCCCAGCATTGCTCACATCTGATTTTGTTGGCTAGGCTAAATGGGAATTGTAGTCCAATATCTGGAAAGATATGTGATTTCTAACCCTGGACCAAATGGTAGGATAAAATGTAGAATGCCGATAAGCCTTTTTAAGAGTGGGCCCATAAGTTTGAAAGTTTCAAGAGTTTGGAAGCCTATACTGTTACATTCACATTGGCAATGGTACCACTGTATATCATTCCATCAAATGCCTGGGAAAGAACTTCAGTGCAGGGGAAGGAACTTGTTTTTTAACCCCCATCCCCACCCCCACCCCTGCAGTTTTTAGTAATGTTAATTCTGAACACTAACTGAACTGAGAAGGCTGTGTTCTACAGTGTACCATGCAGTTTTGGAGAAACTAAAGCTTCGATCTGACACATGCTGTAATTGGTACCGAGTCCTACTGAGTACAAACCACAGCAAATTTTATGCCTTTCAGTTACCTGTTACTGTTGCTCAAGTGTCTTTATCTTTTTAACGCCTGCCAACGTTTCTTCCCCCCCCCCCTTACTTTTAAGGGTATTCTGGCCATCATTTCAGCTTGTTTAGCTTAATTCAGGTATACCTCAGTGAACAAAGTAGTTATGTCCATGGGCATTACTTGTTTAACAGAACATTTGATACCAGAGGCAGAAATAACATGGAAAGAATAGGGATATAATCCTACAGCACAAAAAAAAAAGAGAGAGAGAGAGAGAGAGAGAAGCAGCTCAATATGGTTCAGCAAACTTTTTATTCCAATCTAAATATACGGATATGTGAAATGAAACAACCCAGTCAGGTAAACCTAGCATAAATTAAAAAGAAAAAAAACCACTTTGTATTTTCTAAAGACAAAATGCATCCAGGGATTATTTTTCCTTTCAACAGTCTCCTTTTTTCTTATGATTTCTGTTTTGGTGGCCAGGCTTAAAGATCTGAGTTCATTTAACTTGTTGGGGAAACTGGTGAGGGAGACCTATCAGCTCTCTCCCTTTCTCTCTGTTTTTCTGTTCCTGCATGTTCAGTAAGGGATTGTGGAAACAGGTGCTGTTTACTTGCCCATTACAGGCAGGCACACATAGGTACAGTAGGATGGGCTGGAGGAGAATTTCACTCTTTCCCAGATCAAGCTTTACTGCATTGTTTACTACAGACATGCTGCTGCAATAGTCTGTGTTCTCCATCTCTTCTTCGCCCTTCTCTAAATGGCTGTGCAGCTAACAAAAAACAAGCAAAAAACCCCTTCCAGCTAAACCAAAGACAAGGAGGAAAAAAGAAGATGGACAGACATAAGAAGACTTTGTAAAAAGGAGCTTCTTCTGGGGTATGTGTGTATTTGTAGTAATAGTAATGGTAGTAGTTTGACTTGGTCTATTATTCTGCATGTTGGCTACATTATCAAAAAGATGTCTCAGTAGCATCTGAGCCTCAATTTGTGTGCTTTGATCATTGAAGACAGCAAAAATTGTCTGGCTTGTGACCTTGGAAGCTAACAGAGTGTGCTTGCTAACAAAATATGAGTTATGTATAAACTGAAGGGAAAAATGAGATTGCTGTTCACAGCATAACTACTCTCTAGTACAGTATGGACTATTCTGGGGTGGGAGAACATGTAGGCCTTCAGATGTTGGTGGGCTGCATTTTTCATCAGCCCTCACCAGCATACTAATTGTTGGGGATAATGGAAATTATCCAGGAACACCTGGAGGGTCACGTATCTTCTGACCCTGGTACACATGTTACTGTTTTACAAAACTTCTGATTTACTTATCTATAGAGTGAGACCTGTTTCTGAGAAAACATACATGAGATTAGCTTGCCAAAAAAAAAAAAATACATAAAACAATCTGAGGCAGTTGCTTGCAGAATGAAAAGGTGGTGGTTTTTCCTTTATGATGTGTGAGTGGTACAGTAAGAGAGTGCTCAGTTTTCATAAGGTATGGCAAATGATTTTTAGTTGTTCTTAGTCATTTTTGTAGCATTTGAACAACTTGCTAATAATCATACTTATGGAAGAATATTCTTTGGGTGACTGATGTGTTAGCAGCAACAGGGAAACACTTTTCCAGTGACAAAGTGTATGAGAGTGCTGGGAACATGAAGTAAATGTGCATCAGGAGAACTTTATGGAGAATGCATTGGCCTGCTGCCTGCAACCCCTTTCCTCATCACTCACAACAAATACAAAACAGCAGCACCTTTTTCTGCTAAAAATTGACTGGAAAGGAGCTTACTCAATACTTAAAACATTAATCTCTGCTCATTGTCAGTAATGATGCTGTGTATGGGAAACCTCCTCCCTCTGTACAATGTTGACTTGAAACAATTGTTTTGTTTGACAGAGTACCACAGTGTTTGTTCCTCCAAATTTAGACCGTTCCACTCCCATTTTCCTGCTGCCTCAGAACATTTTTTTTTTTGGTTACAATTGTTTATAAGTTGGCCTCTGAAAAAAAAAACCCTGTATGTTCTTCTGAAGAAGCACAAATCCAAAATTGTATTCCAAAATTTCAGTATCCCAAGAGTTACAGTATGCTTTTAGAAGTTTCCATATCC
This sequence comes from Iguana delicatissima, assembly GCA_948472985.1. NCBI lineage: Eukaryota > Metazoa > Chordata > Lepidosauria > Squamata > Iguanidae > Iguana > Iguana delicatissima. Next base: position 3,171,358 of record CAOKZL010000592.1, read on the forward strand.
ATGTTGTGCTTTTCTTCATTTTCTCCACTGGTCACAATTCACAAGGGAAAATACCCCCAGGCATTTTAAAAGCATCATGTGTTTAGGGATGGGGTTAAGAAAAGAGAGCAAAGTTTTACTGTGTGGAGCTCCAAGACTTTTTTTTTTTTATCTTGAGTACCAGAGTTGGTTCTTTTAAGAGATGTGTGATTGCTATGTGATGGGGAAAAGGCTGTTAGTTTGTGTTGTGGAGCTCAGTAGTAGAAGTTCAGTATTTGATTAAGGCAGGGGAGGGAAAGAACAAGGCTTTTGTTTGTATAGCTGAAAGTAATCCAGCTGTTTCAGATTTGTTTTCCTGAGAGACTGAAATGAGTATAGTTGTTCTTTGTTCAGAATTCTGGTAACTCACACTTGCACAGTTGCATTTCCTTCTCAGGACTGAAGGTGGCTCATCCATGGATCAAATGTCTAATTCCATAAGTTTAAGGCACACCCAATTTCTTATTTGAAGCCACATTCAGACTACAAATCATTTGTAGTGCTAGGGTGCGGAGCTGGAATAAGTGAAGCACTGAATGTTGTTGACTTACAGACAGGGTCATCTGTCTTCTTGCAAATGGAACTGCTAGGTAAAATCACTTCTGTGGTCGAAGACATGGAGTCCAGGCAGGGTTAACACTTGACACCTTGTTTTAGACATTAAGCACTGAATAAATGCCAGAAGCACAAATAATTCTCCCTACCTATAAACTGTCTCTATGTGACTTCTGCTTTTGGCTCTCTTAAAGCATTCTTTGCTGACACTATGGTGACATATCTTTGTTGCCCTGCTTTCAATTAGTGGCACCCTGTCACTGACATCAGTGAGCTTCCTTTGAGAACTGAAGCATGAAGTCCTGCTATAGCTTTTCACTTAGCTGTAGAAATGAGGGATTCTACTGGGCTTCCTCTCCCACTCTCCAGTATTGCCTATGGTAAAGAAGAACAACAATAGCATTTCTCCCACATTTTATGATTTCTCTGTCTCATAGTTAAGAGGTCTTTTGTTAACATGAGGTAGATTAAATCACATTGATTTAAACTAGAAGGCAGATGATCTGATTTAAAATTCTCCCTTGAAGACTTTCAAACTTTCAGTCTATTATTTAAGAAAAACGCTGTTAGTTCCTACACTTTATAACATCCTGTTAGCATAATCTGATTTGACAGCCTTAGGTTTTCTCCCTCTTTCATCTTAGTAGCTGAAAAAGGTTCTGGATGACTATTGTGATGATATTTCTGAATTAATGTTCAATCTTATAATTGAATTACTGATTCAGAGATATTTATACACTGCAGTTCTTTGTTGTATTTGCTGAATGGTTAGGTTTTTCCACACAAGTTTTATAATTTTAGGGTTGAAATGGATGTTGAAAATGTCCAAGTAGCAGCCCTAAACTGGGTTTTTATATTGTGTGTAAATAATGCCTGTCTTTAAAATGAAATGTGAAACAAAGGTGTATTGAAAATCATTGTACTGAGGCAGAATTTTCTTAAAAATGATTATTTCTTTTAATTTGTATTGTGTCTTTCTAAAGCTAGTGTGCAAGGCAGCTAATAACTTTGAAGTCTAACCGTGTTTTTAAAAGTTGGTTATCAATAAAACAAAAAAGGCAAGAGCACTAACACGAGACATTTTGAAACATATTAAGATGAGCCATAAATCAAGTGAGTTTGATGGGTCAGCAGACTACTTAAATAAAAATCTTTGCCTGACAGTGAAGGGATATCAAAATGGAGCCTTAGCAGGCCTCTTGATGTGAATTCAGCCTCTGAGCCACTGCCAAATATGCGTCAGAGACTGAAAAAGGACAAAGACCACTCCAGAAGATCTCGTGATTAGTGCTGGCTCATGCAAGAGGAGGCTGTCCTTCATGTAGCTTGGTTCTAAGCAATTTAGAACTTTCTAAGTCATAGTTATCCAATTAGTCTGTTTCTGGAAGCAAATATGCCAGTGCAATGCATTAAAACTGAGGAAGACATTTACCTTGTTTGAAAATATTCCAGGTTCAGAGAGTTACAGATAATTTTTGCTTATTCTTTTAATTAAAAATAATTAATAAAACCTAAATAAAAATTAAGCAAGTAGGGAATTTGGAAAATGCCATTTTTTTGTAGTTTTCTTTGCAGTCTGAAAAACATACATATAGAAATGGAAACTGTATCAGGGAGAGCCCACAGTCTGCAAAAGAAAGTCTTAATGGGATTTGAGGAAATCCTGTCAGTACAAGTTATCGCTCATGTAGAAGGCTATATATCTTCAAAACACCCAGTTCATAATTGGTGCTGGACAGTGCCAAACTGTGTGTGGATTTAATATAGTTCTTTCCAAAGGTTCTCTACAAATTGTTATTAACAATGGCCATATCTGTGTCATTGAGCCAGTAGTGGAGATAAAGGGTTGAAGCCCCCCCCCCAATTGCATGCTTGAGTTCTTATTAGATCAGGTGTCTGCACTGTTAGCTTGTAGGAGATCCTGTGTTCAAAGGCATTAAACAATAGGGATGACCTTAGGTTTTGGTAGAACAATCTGTTGAATTGTTACATCAGGAAAAGAATAGGTGTGCAGAATAGGAACAGGGAACTTAAAATGTGGAAAATACCTTCTCAAACATGCTTTTCTTTGTGATATGAAAAACAGTTGTGCTCAAGAGAGCTTGCAAATGGAAAAAGAGAGTCTTGGTGAGATCAGAGCTTGTTTGTTTCTTTAAGTGCCTTGATGGGATTTGAATAATATGAAGAAAGATAGCTGGGCACAACTCCTCTACTTGAGATATCACTCGGAGGTACATCTTTTGTATAATCTTGTAGCTAACAATACAACATTATCAAGGTGTTAAAGTGTAAGGCATTAAAGTGTAAGTATGCACATAAGCAAAGGGGAAATGCAGTAGAGATAAGATATGTCCAGTCCTTTCCAGGTCCACAATATATAAGACCTCTTCTTCCTGTACCTTATTGCAAGATGAAATTGATAAACAACAGAAGGGATTAGAAACGTAATTACCAAACACTGTTCTAAAACTTGGCAAGGAATAGGTCAGTTACTAGCTTGCATCATGGCAAGAACTAGCGAGTACACTTTGTAATAATATTAGTATAATGTCAAACGTAGTGCTGAAAACAATTCTTCTGTTATAGAATTTAAAACAGGCTACAGACAGTTCTGTTAAAAAACCTGTGCTTCACACAGGTGCACATTTTGTGTGCAAAAGTGTTGCGTAAATACAAGTGCTTTTGGTGCAAGAGGCATTCTCGTTATGTATGCTTGAATCAGTTACGCTGCTATAGGCGTCTGTCCTGATTAGGTTCCACATAAAATGTTTTTCTTTACAATGTGTGAATTCTCTTGCTGTGGAAAACAGATCCCTAGGCTGAGTTTCTGGTAGTGCAGGCAGATTTGGGTATCATTAGCCAATTGCCAGAATTTCCATCAATTAGGCGTTCAGTGTTTTATGATTACAGCACAGAATAGTTTTCTTCCCATCATTTTTTCCTCTTAACACAGAAACCTGGTTTTGGATGCTTTAACGGGGGAGAAAAAAAATGTATGTTACACCAGTAAAAGGCAGCGGATGTATCTGATTTTATTTACAACACACTAAATGTGAGCTCAGCACAGATGAATGTTTCCTTTATGGTGTTGTGATTTTCCTTGCATATCAGGGCTATGCAGTGCGTCAGACTAAATCTTAGCTGCTAAGATGGGGTGGGTGGACTCTGGACCTCTTCTAGAAGACTGCAGTGCACCAATGTGGCTGCCATTTTAGGTGACTGGAAGTAGCATTGCTCCTAATTGCCTTTCAGATCCTTCTGGTTTTGTTTGTTTTGCTATTTCAACGGTTTGTGTGTGTGTGGATGAGAGTTGGGGAACAACATTTTAAAGGCCCACAACTGTTTTAGGTTTGAAGGTGGGTTTTTGCCTGAATAAAATGGGGATGAGGTCTGTGTAGACACTGATGCAGGTCCAAAAGGCCAAACTAGTACCCACAAAGATCCACATGTTGTTCATGGGCTCCACTGCTGCCACCTCTGTGCTAAGAGGTGAGGACTGGCTCACATTGATGTTTGAACATATGATAGAACTACCATACAACATTTACCTTTCTGCTCATCTTCCAGTGCGCTTGACTGGTATTTCACAAGCCAATTTCTGTAGTAGAACCCTGATGGGATGGCTGATAGGTTAGTATGCTTTGGATTTCTGCCTGTACTGATCCATTACTCCTGCTTTGTTCTCATTGGAGACTTGCATAGTTGAAAATCTGGAAATGATTTTGGAATCACTTTTTAAAACAGTTATGGCGTGTTTATGGTGCATTTTACCAACACATGAGTTTCCTGCAGCTGTTGTCTGTTTCTCATATAACAACATATATAACATATAACTCATATAACAAAAACAACAACAAAAAATACTTTGAGCATTTTGTCATTGTGTTTTAATTCTCCATAACTTCATAATTATAACATTCCAGTGTTAGATATATGGAATTTGGTGTAGTTCTAGTGATTTAAATGGATCTGTAATCCCCAAAGCCTTGTTCCCAATTAGTTTAATTTAGGGCTTAGCCTTGTGAATTGCATTCTCAACATTTGCTGCAGTTCTGAAGGAGAACTTCTTCTTTGTGGAACTGGTGCTAAAAAGAGGATATTGGCCTTTTGAACAATGGAAGATCAGACTTTTGATTCATGGAAAGAGTTTGACTAATATTTGTAAGACTTATGTGATAGCTTCCTGGACACCTCCCAGCAGCTCCAAAATTTGGAACTCTGTTCAGGTGAATCTCGGTATTCCTGGATTGATAGTATAGCCATCCATATGGTAATAATAGAGGAACAGGTCATGGCTTATCTGCTTATAAGTGCATTTGAGATGAATATTAAACTACATTGACCTCTGATGGTTTTGCTCATGCTCCATGCTTCAAGTAATATAAAAGTTTACTAGCTTCTTGGTGCAACAGACTGGCGATTCCTGGGACTGGCTTGTGGCATGTGATTAAGCAAAAGGTTTCTTGTTGAGTGGGTGACTTAAGCTGACTCCAGAATGCATTTAACCACCTGTTCTAAACTGGTTGCAGGTTTGCTTTGTGTTTGCTAAAGGCAAACAAAACAGTGTTCTTTGTTTGTCTTTTGCTAGGATAGCTCAGGTACCAGTTTGTGAAAATACATGAGCAGGAAGTTAATGGAAGAGAAATGATTAACTATCCTCTTTTTTTTAACAGAGGAATAACAGCATTCTTGCTGTACAAATATTGGAGAGAATAACAGCATGGAGAAGAGAAAAGAAGTCTGACTTGGAATCTAAATTTTAAATTCTTACCAGTTTAGACAGTTTCCCACCACATAGGCACGACACAGCTCACCATGTATATACAGTATACGTATTCCAGAGTGGGCCTTGGGCCAACAAGTTTCCTTCCTGCAATGCACAGCTCAGTTCCACACAACAGCTTTCTGAACTGAGACAGAATCATTACTATGACTTTTTTTACTAAGAGTCAAGCCCAAATATCATAAAGACACTATATCCCTTATGATCTTGGAAGCTAAGCAGGGCCAACTCTGCTAACATTTGGATGGGAAACTGCCAGTGAATACCAGGTGCTGTAGGCAAGTTCTTTAAGAGGTAGGAACTGGCAAAACCACCTCTAGGTTTTTGTTGCTTAAGGAAACCCTATTAAATTCATGGGGTCACCATAAAAGGGCAATTAGCTTGAAGGAGCATACACAGACATACAAACCACAGATAGTAAACACGTCTGTGGGTAGACCTTGATACTTTGTGTTGGTGATAAGATCAGTTTCTTGGAATATATGTAAAACTTCATTGGTGTAGACATTAGATGTTGTTTCTAACTTGTTTTGAACATGGTTTTGCTAGATGGAGGCAGAGGAGGAAGGTACTAAAAGGCTAACAAGAGTTGATTTTGTGAAATTGCCTGCCAACTACCACAATGAATCCCACACAGAAAGAAAAATTGGAAATAAAACCATACACACTCACCAAGAAATTGATAAGGTAAGAGTTTGCATTTTGTTATCAGCTTGTTTGTTGTATGCATTATTCTTATTATGCACTCCAGATTGCTGTGATGTCTTTTATGTTGCATTGCCTGTGGCAAATTAGCTTGAAAGTTTTAGTTAGCATAATAGTGGGCAACTTTGGCAGTTTGAGGGTCAGGGTTTTGTTTTTCTTGTTTTTTTTATTCAGGGGATCATTGAGGACCATGTGGTATGCCAGTGATGCAAAGCACGTCAAAACAAAAGCAGAAGTAGCCAGAAGATAAATTCTGATTTAGAAAAACTGGCATCTTTTTTATGTTAAACAAAGTTGGAGGAGGGTTTATTCTTGAATTATTTGAAGGGTGACCAAGAGAAGCAATTGAAAAAGGGTGGTTTAATAAAGTCAGCAAGGTCAGGAGCTAAAATAACAGCTGTGGAAGGTGTGCTCACTTTGCCCAACTCTTAATGGGCAACAGAATCATGCTTCACACTAGCGCTTTCCAAACTTTTCGTGTTAGTGATACACTTTTGAGACACACATCATTTTGCATTTTGTAATTTCAGTTTTACTAGCAAACCCAAAGTTAAACTAACTCCTTACAAGAGATACAGACACATACATCAATTGTAATAACAAAATGTATGAGGACACAACAGATCTCATGAAAACCTTTTATATATTTTTAAAAATATGTGATTCATAAATAATAATATGCATTTCCAAGATTGTAGGCGACACACCTACGCACTTCAGGTGACACACTAGCGTGTCGTAGCACACCATTTGGAAAACCCTGCCTCACGCCTTCTGTAAAGCTGGCTGCAGCTGCTGCTGTCACCTACAGGGCAATGCAATACATCAGCTTTTGCCAGTCTCCACTCATCATTTTGTATTGCATAGAAAGCCATTAAAGACTAAAGCCAGCAGGTCTAGGGGAGGAAAACTGCTACCTTGCTATGTAGCTTTAGATGAGGGGAAGGGAAATTTTCACCCAGGAAGTGATTTTTGCATTTCTACATAGGTTATAGTATGGTATAACTTCTGATTCATGGTGTAGCTGTTTTTCATCTGATTTAAAGGTTTAAAAGGGCTTTGGGTGGTTTTTAAGGGAGTGGATAGGGTAGAAATGGCCATATTTGTGCGTGATTTGGATGTGTTTGAGATGATTTTCAAGGTGGAATCACTACAAAACCTCAATCACTCTAATTTATTTTTATTTTTTTTAATGTTCTGGAATCTTGGGAAGGGGGTCAAGGGGCCACAAAAGTGTGAATCAGGGGCCACATGCAGCCCGTGAGCCATATTTTCCCCACTTCAGCTTCAGGTGATGGGGGAAGACATCTTTATTCAGTATGGGATTTATTGATTCAATTAATTTGAAGACTAGCTATTGCTATGTAGATATGTGTTTGTGGTGTGGCTTTAAAAAAGTTGATGAGAATTTTGAGTGAAAATAACATGCAGCTTTAAAAGACAAGATCTCACTTGCTGCTCAATGAGATTGCATTGCTGTTTTCTTCTCAGTTCATATGCAGGCTGTGGGAATTAGTTCAAAGATGGCCTAACTTATTATACTCCACAGTTGCCACGACCTCTCTGTTGCTTCATGGATATTTTTTGTTTTTGTTTTTGTTTTTTTGCATCTTAGGTGGCTAGACCTCATAATAAAATGTCTTTCCTCCAAATCTTTATATGTAGCCCATTTTCTAGACATTTAAAGTGCAAGTATGTAGTGGTTACAAAGTGGTATTTCTGTTCATAGAAGTAAAAACCACAGGAGCACAGTTCTGACTTAATGTATTGTGTTTCCTTGCAATATTAGGCAACAGATAACAAAACAGGATCTACTAGTTATTCTGAAACCGTTATTACATCAGTACAAGAAGGAGAGAACAAGAGGAATCACGTAAGTAATTCCTTTCTTGAAATCAAGTAAGAAACAAATGATTTCTAGAATTAAAGTTGGTGAGCCCTGTGTAGAAAGACTGAAGTACCAGGCTTGTTTGATGACCCACATATTCCTATGGTTCATGGTTATCCGTTGTCCTGTGCCCTCTGCTGAGAATTCTCTTCAGAGTCGTATTTGAGAGAATACTACTTAGGCTGCAGGAAGAAACTATCTTTGTGATTTCTTTGCTGACTGTTGTGCCTCCTGAAAAGCTGATCTGGAAGGGTGGAATACCCTCTGGAGTAGCATGAGAAATGATGTGGTGCAAAGGAAAATTGGTGGGGATGAACCCCTTGCCCTCTTGGTTTATTACACAGCCTTTTTGGACCCCAGTGGTTTCTGTGAAGTGAACCCCTCCATTCAGGGCATGACCAATCTGGATTCAATCCAGAAAAGCTAGTAATATGTGTCATGCCCTATGTCCAGTATAACTGTCTGTGGGACAGGAGTGTGCTTTTAGAATGTGTATACCTAGCACAAAATGGATTATATGTACACTGGACAGTTATTCCTACCTACAGAGATAGTGGGGTTAGGTACTGAAAAAAGATGAGGTGGCAGACTTCTATACACACATCTTTGGGCTGGTCACATAGGGGTGTCCTTTCTTGATATCAGTGGTTTTCTGGCTGAAGCCAGGAATTTGATCTTGCATTTTAAGTGTGGACAGGCTGTGTCCCTCCTTTTCCACTCCTTGTGTGGAGACAAGGGTGGAGGAAAAAATCCAGGATGAGAATTCCTTCTAGGGGATGAATTCAGTGTGGGGTGTGTGTGTGGGGAAGCTTTCAAACAAAGAGATCCCTTTGACAATGGAATGGGCTGCCTCACATGATGGTCCTTCACTGTTTGTTTGTTTTTTTTAAGTTGGAGAGCAATCCTTGAGGGTAGGGTGCTTTCAGTGGTCCAAGCAGTGGGGAGGGGTGAGGGAAGCATCCCATTCCACCATTGCAAGATGAGACACCTCTCCCTCATTGGGAGCATAGATCACCACTAGATTCTAGTGGCACCTAGTGATTCCAATGTCAATGGATTCTTTGAGTTAATCTAGTGCCATCAATTTGCAGAACAGATTCACTGCTCTCCTAATATCAAAGCCACCAGCTACCACACTAATGGTAGTTGCAGATGCAATGGATACCTCTGCTATAACAAAGCAGAGGTAGATAGAGAATTTAGAGATCATTATGTGAGGAGAGCTCTAATTAGAACATGGCAGACTATCAACAAAAAATTTTATAGTAAATTGCCAACGTGAACATCACCCCAAGAAGCCTTCAGAATATCAGAACCAAAATTAGAAGGAATACTAAGGTATAAGGATTTAATAAGATGGGAAGGAAGAGTACCAGCGTTAAATACTAGAGAAGAACTAAAAGAGCAGAACATTGAATTGAATTGGTTCCCATACTGACAATTAAAAGAAAGATTCAAAATGGATATAAAAACCACCGAGATGGAGTCAGAAGAGAACAAATTAGATAAAATCTTAATAAAAAATGGGGAAAAACAATTTCAAAAATTTATAGACTTCTACTGGAAAGTGAGTTAGAGCAGGAAAGGATCAAGGATTATATGGTAAAGTGGGCCCAAAACATCGGTCACAACATAGAGTTGGAAAGATGGGAAAGAGCATGGAGCGAACACATAAAGTTTACTCAAAGCTTGAGTTTAAGAGAGAATTTTTATAAGTCAATGCATCGGTGGTATATGACCCCTCAAAAATTAATAAAGATAACACAAAAAGGGAATGGCCAATGTTGGAAATGTGGAAAAACAACAGGAACTTATTTTCATACATGGTGGTTATGCCCCATAGCAGAAAAATATTGGAAAAAGATTAATGATGGTAGTACTAAGCTGCTTGATATTAAATTTGAGATGACTCTGGAAACATTTTTACTAAACATGATCATGAGGAACAGCCAAATGAAGACAAAAAGGAAAATATTAAATTTAATAACAGCAGCAAAATTGAATTATGCAAAGCACTGGAAAGAAGGAATAGAACCCTCCCAAGAAGAATGGAAGATTAAAGTGATGGATATTATCAAAATGGAAAAACTGTCCAACATGCTGAAAGGTAATTCAAATCAACAATTCGAAAAGCAATGGAATGAAATTATTAGATGGGTGAAAGAGAAGTAAGATGAAGGTACAGAACTGAATAAAGAATCGAAAGGGTAACACTTATCTTAAGGCAGGAATATAGACTGAGTAGGAAAATTAAGGTAGATTACAATAATAAAAAGATATTTCACACTAAGGAGGTTTAGAATAAGAAACAAAAAAGAGATTGGAGGGGGGAAAACGCTTAATAAGAAAAGGAAGGCTAGAGGGGGGAGGGGAAAGGCGTATAGAGTGAGAAGAGAGGGGAAAGGATAAATTGATGGCAAAAATACATTGTCAATATATAATGTATTGGTAATACGGGGGGACAGGATAGAGAGGGAGGGGGGAGGAGGGGTTGATTTAACAATATATGAAGGAAGGAAATAATTATTTAATATGGTACAGAAAATATTAATAATAATAGTAAAGTTATGTAAGAATGGTGTACAATATGTAATATTGTAAACAACCCGTGATATATAAATTTTAGTTTTTATGGAATTTTTATATAAATAAATAAATAAATAGGAAGTTAGGAAGTTGCGGATGCAAAATGGATGGTGGTGTTGAATTAAACATGTCTTCTAGCCCTACATTCTATGAAAGTAAAGGCAAAGCTTCAATTTTAGATCTCCATCCCAAAGGAGCGGGCCTGATGTCGTACCTTTGGTGACATCTCAACTGATGTTCTTCTCACCCTCAAGTGAAAATATCTCCTTCTGGTCCCTAGAAAAGGAACTGGGCTTTTTGCCAATACTGGCTCAAAAATCCACTTCTTGGAAGGTGTTGTGCTGCTGAGAGGCGCCATTTACATACTCAGACTATTCCTTACTCAGATTTCAGCTGGGACTGATAGGCACTAACATAGATGTTAGGCTGTCATCCAAGAGTTTTTATAAACTTGATTTGTCATCTGAGAGATCTGGAGCAAATGTCCAGCTCAGCAGGCCTGCCTTTATCTCTGTCCCCTTAGCTGACCTGTATCAGAAAGAATATATGACATATGAATTGTATTCTTTTCGGTGACATTAAAATTTTACTTATTTTATTCTATTTTATATAATAAAATTACATTGCATAAATTAATGATTTATTCTGTATCATAAACTTATTATATTTAATTATATAAAGTTGAAGTTTTGGCGTGGCCTTAATTTTCTACAAGTGTTTCCCCCATGTTCTCTGAATCTGCAGATCTCTGTCTATTTCTCTGAAAGCCAATTGAAATTTTGCTTCTGTTTAAATAGGGGAAAAACAAGTTAGAGCCCAAGACTGTGGGACTGGAAGGTTGCTTCCACAAGGAAAATTTCCTGTCTCCTTCATCTTCATGCAACTTTTTCTTCCTCTTGCAGATTTCCTTCAGGAGGTCTGGGAGCATAACAATGTTGGCTGTGTATTTTGGCAGCTTTCTGACCTTCTTTGTTGGTAGTCTCCCATCTAAGTACTAATCAGGGCTGGCCCTGCTTAGCTTCCAAGATCAGATGGGATCTGGTGCCTTTAGGGTATTTAGGTCAGGGATTCTCTTTAGTATCACTATTAATATTACATTGTAAAAGTGAAGTATTAATAGTTTTTACAAATGTCCAGACTTTAGTCTTTTGGTTTCAATTAGTAACAGCTCGAATGTCAGAATACTTGGAACATAAACCATTTTTGTCTGTTTTTAGTGCAGTTGCCTAGAGAATATTTTCTTTTTTAAAAATGTCTTCACAGTTAGAACTAATTAATGCAAGTTCATTTGATGAGATTTTCATTGGGGAGAAGTTACAGCTCACTCGGTGTTTCTACAGAGGTTAAATAAAACCTTTCCTTTGAAGTTTTGTGGCAGCTTCTTTTTCTGACCCTGAACTGACATGTGTGTCACATAATGGCTTTTCTTACCCTTCCATCTCTGTACTGTAGCTGTTTATTATTGTATGGATGAGTCTGTTCATAGGCCAGCTACTCAGCCTATGATTTTAAGTGGAATAAACTAGAATTTATGCTGTCTCTTTTGGGATTTATAGATAGATAGATAGATAGATAGATAGATAGATAGATAGATAGATAGATAGATAGATAGATAGATAGATAGAGCGCCCACAAAATGTGCATGGGAGATTCTTTGGGGACAGGTCCCCCCTCCCTATAAAGGTGGATCCAGACAGTGCAAATGTTGCTGAATGATGTAGTATTTGCACTTGTAGTTCTCAGTTTTATTTTGAAGAACCAGACAACACTGCCCTTATCTTGGGACATCTCCAGGAACTCCAGGCAGAAACCACACTTTTTTGTTTTCACACCTTGTGAACTTTTTTTCCAGGATCTTCTGTACCTCAGAATAGGTCAGCATAAACCTCAGTTGCTTCTGGTCAACCAGTACTAAAATCGAGTAGGAGATGACAGTCCCTGCGTGGATGTGGAGATGAGAGCATCAGCAGCCATCAGTAACAGTCCAGTATGATCTGTCCCAGCATAGTCTGTATGTTTTTTTGGTCTGAATATGGCCAAATTCTGCTGCAGTTTTCCAAAAAAAAGCTATGTTGGAGTCAAAATTCTTGTCCATGTATTGACTGGGGAAATGTCAGTAGTTGTAGGCAGATCTGTGAAAGGGATCTAGAAGTCTTGGCAGATCACAAGCTGAACATGAATCAGCAGTGTGATGTGGCAGCCAAGAAAGCCAACATGATTCTTGCTTGCATCAATAGGAATATGGTATCTAGATAGGGGAGGTAATGGTATCACTCTGTTCTACTTTGGTTAGACCTCATTTGGAATACTGTGTCCAGTTCTGGACACCTCAGTTCAACAAGCTGAAGTGTGTCTAGAGGAGGGCGACCAAAATGGTGAAGGGCCTGGAAGCCACGAAGTCCTAGGAGGAGTGGCTTAGGGAGCTGGGTATGTTTAGTCTGCAGAAGAGAAGGTTAAGAGAGGACATGATAGCCATGTTTAAATATTTGAAGGGATGTCATGTCAAAGAGAGAGTGGGCTTGTTTTTTGCTGCTCCAGAGACTAAGACAAGGAGCAGTGGATTCAAGCTGCAAGAAAGGAGTTTCAACCTGAACCTTAGGAAGAACTTCCTGATGGTCAGAGCTGTCCAGCAGTGGAATATGCTGCCTCTGAATGTTGTGGAGTCTCCTTCTTTGGAGGTGTTTAAGCAGAGGCTGGATGGCCATCTGTTGGGAGTGCTTTGATGTGTGTTCCTGCAAGAGGTTGGACTGGACGGCCTCTGTGGTCTCTTCCAACTCTATGATGTCCTCTAATGATTTAGCTTGTTATGGTTGTTTTTGAAGAGCTAGGATCTTTAAAAATGCTGTGCCAAATCCCATTAAATAGTGTGGATTTCACACTGTTTTTCTCTTTGTCCTTAGCAGCTAGGTGGTGCCTTACTATGTATAAGTATGCTCAGTGAAATCTCAGTACTTTCATCCATCTTGTTCTAAGCAGTGTGGGGTTCTATTAATATTAAGGAAAAGTTGTTGTGACATGTGATTGTGGGTGGAAAACAAGGTTTGTACAACAGCAGTGCTCCCTGCTGAGTAGCTGTTGACAGCAGAAACTTGATCATCTTTCCTCTTTAAATCTACTATTACATGGAAAGAAGGACAAGTGGCACAGAGCATACTCTCATTCTGAAACCTAAAACTGGTATTCGCATCATTTAAATAGGTTTATATTACTTTCAAGGTGGGTTAATAAATCTAGGAATGAGAAGATCTGAGCATAAAATAGCATTTTAGAGTTTTCTAGAATGAACATTGGATAGTGGCTGCCAATGAGACTGTGGATAATGGCTGCCAATGAGACTCTCCATGCAGTTAACTTTTTGAGACTTTTCCAGTTTTTATTGTATTGAAGAGGTTTACTACAAAACTGAGAAGTCCCTTGTTTTATCTTAAGTTTCTACACATATCTTACAAAAACTTGTCTGCTGGTCATCTGCCAATTGTTTATCAAACCCACAAATATGCTTGACAGTTTCCAAGTGTCTTAAAAATTTGTTCCTAGTTCATTATCTGAGAAGGGAGAAGTGTTAATAGAATTGTGTTTGAAGAAATTCTTTGGTAGAGAGTTTCCAAGAAACAAAGTCCATTGCCTCTTTTGTGTACAGTCACATTTCAGGATCTTATGCCTTTTTGAATTTGTGGTCTCTGCCAGTTGTTATAAAGATGTGACAGAGTGAAAATGTCACCTGCTTTCCAAATTGCAGGGGTGTCATTTGGAGAATGATGAGTGGAATGGTATATGCCATTCCTGGGAATATTGACGTGCACAGTTTATGTTGTGATGGGAATGGATGTGGGACAGGGATACTTGATTTTCCATGCACTCGTCACTTCAGTGCTAGCTTGCTTACAGCTGATACCACATCATGACTGCAGGTATAAACAATGTTAAAAACCACAGCTGCTGGAGCCCATCAAAAGGAATGCTAGCACATTAGAATGAATGATTTATTACTTCTTTTTAAAAGTCTCAGGCTGCGGTAAAAGATTATCAGGGTGACTAAAGATCAAATAACACAAATCAAAATAATAAATTTCATGGAATCAAAACATGAAGGCAGAACAGCAGCAACTTACAGCCAATATATTCAGCTAACATTTTAAGAGATGTGCACTTGATAGAGGATAATTAGCTCATGTAGCTTGGGGAGGGAAAACCAAAGATCAAAGAAATCACTAGGGGAGAAGGTGGTTTCTAGCTGGTTCAGGACTCTTTGATTGCCAGAGTTTACTTTCTGAATCCCTTTCCATGAGCCCTTGCTGAGCTATGATGAGAGCTGTAACACAGCAGCATCTGGAGGACCCCAGATTCTCCAGACCTACTTTAGTGCTTTGTCACCAAATATGCAGTACTGTATTGTTAAGGGAGAACTGGATGACACTAATCCTTGCTGATTCTGTTGCTTCTTCAGAAAAATACACTAAATCCTACCAACCTGTCGTCGTTTTGTGTAGGATGTTCAGCTAAAAGGGCCATAAAACAAGAATACCTATATATTCACATTTTGGACTCTGTGTGTTTGCTGTAAAAGTATGTACCTGATGAGACTGAGAGAAAGAACATGTCATTTTACATGACAGTTATTTAGTTTTGATTATTTAAACTGTGGCATAATGAAAGCAAAATTTATATCCCAGCATCATGAGAGGCATTTCAGCATAGCCAAGCCTATCACATGATAAGAAAGACACTTAATACATTTATTTTGCTTTTCTTGGTTTTCTTGGTTGGCTTTAATAGATGCTTATTCAGCATCTTTGGTTGAAATCCTTTTGAAAAGTTAAGGATTTAACTGGACATATAATACTATAGCAGGATATTTAGTTAGATATGCTAGTAACATCATACATGGCTGCATGGTGAACTAGGCTAAATATCAGTATTTAAGTATCCTGCTTTTCATCCAGTTTTGATCCATATTGCATCTTTGGTTTAAGCAGTTAATTACTGCTTCTGTAATTTAGTTTTCAGAATGTCCTTGTGAAGCTATTGTTTCCCATGTTTAAATTAGGAGGCTTAGCATTGCCTTAGATGGGCACCTAGCTTCTGGGTCTGTTTGACTACAACTTCCATAATCAAGACTTGCCTGTATTGATTCAGGATTATAAGAGTTGTAATTCAATACATCAGGAGCACTCCAGGTTGTGAAGAACTGCATTAGGGAGATTGACTCATTGGCTTGCTGAAGTCTACTACACGATGTCATCCTAGAGCATGATTAAGCTTAGTCTCCCCCTCATTCCCACATGCAAACTCCCTCTCCTGTGATTCTTGTTAAGTTCTCTGGCAATACTAGTAATAGTAATAACAATCATTAGAATTACTCAAGGGAAGGTGGGCAGGGGTCAGTGTATCTGTAGTCTATAATCTGACCAGGTTACCTGTTAGGAAATTGAATCACATCGAATGTATATACCTGAATCTGAAGAGCAGGGATAGACTGAGGATACTGTTAGTGTACTTGGCACTCTGTTACCTATCAGAATCCCTGGCTGAGCTTTACAGAATTGGTCCTGGAGTTGGAATTGCCATTGGACTTCTCCAGACTTTGGGTCTTGGGTGACCTCAGCATCCCATTTGAGAGCAGTCCTTCAGGTGCAGCTCAGGACTTCATAGTATCCTGACAAACATGGCCCTATCTCAGTTGATCTCAGAGACAACACGTTCAGCAGGTCACACCCTTGATGCTGTTTTCAATTCTGAGCATATGGATCTCATGTGGAAATTATGAATAATTTTTTATTGTCCTGGACAGATCATTTTCTGGTCAGAGTTAGTATTACAGTTACTATCTGTCCCTGCAGGGGTGGTGGACCTATTAAGAGGACCTGCCCTCAGAGACTAATGGATCCACCAGGGTTCCAGAAAGCCTTAGAACGGTGGTTCTCAACCTGTGGGTCCCCAGATGTTTGTGGACTTCAGCTCACAGAAGCCCCAGCCACTATGGTCAATGCTCAGGGCTTCTGGGAGCTGAAGTCCACAAACATCTGGGGACCCACAGGTTGAGAACCACTGCCTTAGAAGGTTTTGTGGCTGATACCACTGACAGTCCTTTTGAAGCCCTGGCCAGTAGATGGAATCAAGACCTGACTAGGGTTGTTGACAGATTCATTCCCAGACATCTTCTCTAAAACCTCTTGGAAAAAGTTATGTTTTTTTATGTAAGCTAGAGAAGTCTTCGAGGGCTTTTTCGTGCTAAATGACTGCAAACATCTTTTGCTTAGTTGCTTTTATTTGAGATTTCTGAATGGTTGAACCTGTGCTGGCTATTGTCAAGAATATGATCCAATAGAATGTGTGTGTGTGTGTGTGTGTGTGTGCGCGCACACACGCATGTACCTTCAAGTCAGCTGTCAATTTATGGTGACCTCATGAATTTCATAGGGTTTTCCTAATTCAGCTGTGCTTTTTGCGAGTTCCTTCTTCTGAAAGATAGCCTACAACACCTGACAAATTCATTGGTGCTGTTCCTTCAAAGTATGAACCAAGGCTGACCCTGCTTAGCTTCCAAGATCAGATGGGTTCTGATGCCTGCAATAAAATTAACATGTACTCACTGCTGAAGTGAGCTGTAAAACACTCTGAGCTGCTTCCTTGTATTTCTTCAGCTCCTCAGCTGTAAAATATGCAGAGAATTTCTGCTACATTTGGAAACATTCCTTTGGAAGATTTTTTTCTGAAAAAAATTGTGGTTTGGTTTTCACAATATGAAAAGTCAAGGAATGGGAACCTTGCCTTATTGGTTATGAGTGTGGTGCTGTTACATTCTACTCAATCACTTAACTGCAGGTCTTGGCAGATAAGGTCATTGTTCTCTTTCTGGTCATAGGGACATACTTAGACACTTCTGTTTATCCTCTGGTTCTCTACCAGTCACTAAATGAACATGGAGAGGGGGCTCCTGTAGCTGAAAGGAGGGTTTGGAGAGGGATTTTGTGTAATGTTGGTAGAAAATTCTGACTACCACTCTGATCAGAGAAATTACTTACACTATTGTAGGGCACTAAGCCGGTGACAACACTTGTGTCTCCCCACCCCCAGCTGTTTATGCTGCAAGTTTAATAATATGCCCCAGGATGCTTTGGATCCCTGGCATGGCTGAAAACAGCCTGGTTTTCTTGACGGGGAATTCTGTAGTTAGTTCAATCAAAGGTGAACTTTGATACAGAAACTCTGATATGTAAACTGAGTTCTTATACTTGCAAGCCCTCCTCCATTGACTCCTGACGTCAGAAGACTGTTGTGCATAGCAAAGCTCCTGTCCCTATAAATGCCAGAAAGATTGCTCAATGCACTTATAATGGAACACACAGAGAGCCAGTGTCTTAATTTAATTACTGCTATTTTTGTTGTCTCTCAGAGTCTCTTTCTAAAATCTTTTCTCTGCACAGTAGGGTCACATAGCCTCTTATGCAAGAACTACAACCGGTTGATTGTTCTGATAGTTGATTTTTATGTTGAAATGTTTGCAGTGTCTTTGTTTTTAATGCTCCAGGGCATTGTGCAGTCCTTAGGCTCACCCATATGTTAGCTTCCAGAGGTGGAGGGGCTCTTGTAGGGCAGTGTTCGTAAATGAAAAAACAGGTAATTTTTTGTGGGGAAAATATAAAAGGCTTGCTGGAAAAACAAGTTTTGCTGGAAGACAAAGTGAAAATAAAAGTGTAGGTGGTTTATTTTTGCTTAAAAACAAAAATCCAGTCTGCCTATAGAAGGGAAATCTGCTGTTACATTGACATTCAAAATGAAGGGAGACCATCTAGGACTGTTGCAGATAGCCTAACTAGCACCTAGCTTTCAGTCTTTTAGTAGCATTTTAATGTGATAAAGGGCAGTTTGAGAATTCTGAAATACAATTCTTCTATATTTCTGTGTGTCTCAGTAGGTGGTGGTATAATTGGCCATGTCTGGTGATGGAGGTGTTCCCATCAGTGGCATCCACCCCTGTCCTGAAGGTCCACATGTTTTCTTTTAAAAAAACAAAACAACTGTTACAGGTGGCTTAGGAAGCCTTCCAGAGCATGTTTTTGGACCACGGAGGGATGCACTGGGGAGAGAAGAGGAGTGAAGTCCTAATGCTAGAACCACATCGGATTCAGCCTGGCATGATCTCACCATAGACAAGTTAGTTTTGCCTCTGTAGACAAATGCAAAGTAATTCTATGCATTTTTACACAGAAGTAAGCTGTACTCTGTTAATTAGGGCCATTTCTGCACTGTACTTTCAACATCTTATGGAATCCTGGGGTTTGCAGTATAGGGAAGGACCTGAGCCTGTTGAAAGTGGAATAATAGCACTATAAGAGGCTAGTGTGGAAATGGCCTAGGTTTACTGTCTACTAAGCTTGTTCAGGATTACAACCTTAGTCTTCTTTTCCTTTTTTCAACTATTGCTTCATTTTCCCCTTGATTTTATCTGTTTTGTTCTTGTGATATTTTCCATATTGTGTGTGCTGTATATATGGTTATGTACTTTGGGGATCTGTATTTTAGCTCTGAATTCCTTATGTTAGGAAGTACTACCAAATAGTACTTAATTATTTTTGGAAGTCTCCTAGGGCAGAGCATGGAAAAGATGGAGAAAAGCTGTCTCTGGCTAACAGATGATAATTGTTCAAAACTAAAACAATCTAGGTCTCTGTTAGAAAATTCTACGATGACTAATAGCATTTTTCCTTCTTTCTGTATGTAATTACTTAGTGAAATTCAGTCCCAGTGTGAACCTCTACAACTCATGCTGTGAAGCATATAGCTTAATTTAAAATCCCAAAAGACATGCACATGACAAAATTCTCTTTGATGTTAAGAAAACTAGCAATAAAGATTTTGAGCATTCCTACCATGCTACTGTTTTAAAGCAGAAAATAGCAGTAGTGAGGAAAAGCCACCATGGCTTGGTACCAGAGTACTTGTTTTGCATTCTTAAGATCCTAAATTCATTCCCCAGCATGTTCAGATCAGAGTGAGAAAAAAGATTTCTTTCTGAAAACTGGGAGAGTTGTGAGTGCCTAGATCCTTAGTTAGAAGAACCAGTTATCTAATTCAGTATACTCTGGCATCTTTGGTCTATGTGTGCAGAAAATACATCTGCTGTTGACAATCCCTTGCTGTCTTCTTATCTTCAGGCTGAGTATCCCTGATCCTCAACTCTAAAATGCTCCAAAATAAGGAACTCTTTGAGTCGGGAATTATGGTGGTGCCAATAAACCCACATATTATCCACATGGGTGGTTGAGATAGTGACACCCTTGCTTTTTGATGGTTCAGTGTATGCAAAATTTATTTCATGCAAAAAATTATTAAAATGTTTGTATAAAATTACCTTAGGGCTATGTGTAGAAGGTATATATAAACATAAATGAATGTTTTGTTTAGAGTTGAGCCCTGTCTCTAAGATACCTCATTGTACATACAAATATTCCAAAATCTGAAAAAAATCCAAAATCTAAAACACTTCAAGTCCCAGTCCCTGTATAAATATACCTTCCTTGCAGAAACAGCTTCTCTGAGTACTGGTCTGTTTCTGGGCAGAATGCAAAGTGCTGGTTATGATCTGTAAAGCCCTATGTGGCTTAGGTCCAGGCTGTCTGAAATACTGTATCTCCCTCTATGAGCCTGCCCAAGTTTTAAGATCTCGAGAGAGGGCTTTCTCTTGGTCTCACCACCCTCACAGGTATGGGTAGTGAGAATCCAGAAGAGAGCCTTCTTGGTGGCTTTTCTCAGGCTGTGGAATTCTCTGCCAACGGAAACTTATTTGTCCTTCTTCCCATCTCCTTCCTTGCTGGCAGCAAAGACCTTCTTATTAAACAGGCCTTCAGCTTTTAAGTGGATAGGGTAGTGCAACATGTATAGTGGACCTTACTCTGTAAGAGGTTTTGATGTACTTTTAACTATTCTGGATCATTGTTTTTAAGTGGAGTGTGTCTAACTTTTTTGGTGTTTGCATTTCAGACTGCTTTAGTTACATTGTTTTAACCTATGGTGTAAGCTGCTTTGGGCCCCATATATATCGGAGAAAAATGGGATCAAAATAAAATAAAAACAAACAAATAAATCCCATTCTGAATCATCACAGCTCCAAGTACAAGAGGAGGTCTTGGACTCTTTCCATTTTGCACTCTCTCTCTCTCCCACTCCCTCTTTTTGTGCCATTTAGCCTGTATTTTATATCTGAAAAATACAGCCTGAGCTCCGTGTACCTCCATAGCATATCTCCATAGGAATATAACCTCACCCTTCCATCAGTGGACAAGGTTGTGGAAGCAGCAGATTTTTGCTGGGCTGGCCATGTGAACACTGAGTGTGTGACCAAATTTAGGAATGTGAAGAGTACATCCAATGCAGTTTGGAAATCCTCCAAATGGATAAAACACTGTGTTCTATCAGGGCCACTTTAATGCCCTAGGCACTGTTGTATTTGGCTCCTTACTTTGCCTCAATATACCATTAGGGATATTCATAGTCTCTAAAATCCTGTTTTCATGGATTTTAGGCTGTAAAATTTTTGTAGGCCCTAGGCACAGTGCCTCTTGGATAAGGCGATCCTGTGTTCTGTGCAAGATGGAGGGCGTATAAAAGTACTTTGCTCTTGTTATAATTTTAACGGACATTTGAAGGGCAACAAAGATGAGTCGAGAATTGGTCGAGAAGGAGGATTGATTCGTATCCTGCCTTTTCCCCTATGCAGGTCACAAAATAGTTTACCCAGTAAAAACAGATGGAGTACAGCTAAAAGTACACATCATAGAAAATTTAAAATATGATTAAATGTTCCATACAATGAAAAACAGTTAAAAGCCTGGCTATTCAAAAGAAAAACAGCAAATACAGACAGCACAGCATATTCTGAAAAGCCTTTTCCCCCTGAGTTGTTAAGCTTCAGAAGACCCACTGAACACACAGACACACACACAGAAACACACACACACACAGAGGGGGAGAGAGAGAAGAGGCTTCACCTGCCTACAGAAGGATCACAAAGAGGGTGCCAGCCTGTCGTCTCTGGGAAAGGAATCCAAGAGCCTAGGGTTTGAAAGTTTCCTCCTCAATAGGAATAGTTTCCTCCTCTCCTTAATAATTGCCTCAATTTCCTTTTTAAGTGGAAAAGATTAATGGAGAAGCGTACTGATTATCCAAACTGAAATAGTTTTATTCATTTTTATTTTCTGCTTTTCCATCCTATATCTCTCTTTCTATCAACTATAAGTGAGGTATTTACAGGTTGCTTTCAATATTCAAAAATGTGGTTTGAATTAAACAGCCATTTCTTATGCCATTTTTCCACCGATGCTCAATAACACACAGAGAGACTCCTTTTGTTTTTAAACAAAGGTTTCCTAATCTTCCCTCAATGATGAATCATGGAAAGTTCTGATGTAGTTTGTAAGAAGAACAAAATGTAGGCCAGACCTTTAAGTTATTTCATATTAGAAACAGTGATGTGAGGAGGTTTTGTAGGGATTGTAGCACTGTGAGTTACACATTTTTCTACCAAATAATGTTAAGTATAATAATTTGGGTGTTTGAAGGTCTTGCAGCATTTTCCATCCTGTACTTTCAACTATGGTTCACATCTTTAAAAGATGCAATGGCACTCACAACTCTCCCAGTTTTCAGAAAGATCCTGTGTTCCCGTATGAAATGGCAGAAAGTTCCTAGTTGTTTAATATGTTACAGTCATTATTTTCACTGCTATAGATGGGGCGGAATGTTTTGCCTCCCAGACCAAAATAACTTGTCTGGCTTTGCACATTGACAAGTGTTACTGGCAACTAGAGAAAGAAACCATTTGCTCTTCCACTTGAAGGAATAAAATGTCAAGAGCAAAATACTGCTGTGGAAGCTTTCAGATTGTTATGTTGTGGTGGTGGTGGTGGCAGTTTCTTCAAATCAACTCTGCCTGATAGTGATGCTGTGGTAAGGTTCTCTCGGCAAGATCTGTTCAGAGGTCATTTCTCATTGCCTTCCTCTGAGGCCAAGAGAGTGGGCCTTGCCCAAGGCCACCTCGTTGAGTTTCCATGGCTGAGCAGGAACTCATACCCTGGTCTCCATGAATTCTAGTCTGACCCTCAAACCACTATGCCACAAAGTGCCACATGTGGTCTAGTGGTTTAAGTGTTAGACTAGGAGTCCCAGAGACTTCTCCAAAGCAAGTACTCAGTATCTTTCAATGGTTTTATTGTATAGCTCTGAGTGGAAATTATTACAAATTATTAGCAATAGCAGTGGATTGTTACATTGACCCTGAATTTCAGGATGTAATTGTGGTTGGTTCTTAGACTTTGACGGCTTTGGAAGGCAGGATATTGCACTTCTCTCTGAACCAGAGTGCCAGTGGGGGAGACTTCCTTCTCTTCATATGAGTTTGAAGAATGATTAGTGTCTTTCCTTCTTTTCTGTGTCTTTGCTACATTCAGGTGTACTGAAGGTGAAGCAGTAATAGAATCATAGAGCTGATTCTATGACTGCTTTACCTTCAGCCAGTGATGTAGACTTCAGTTGATTGACTCAGACTTAAATCAGACTTAAGTCACTTCAGTGACTCAACTTGGCAATAAATGATGCATTGATTTGACTCGACTCAAGACTTGTATATTTTTAGTGACTGACTTGCTGCCTTTGGCTCAGTAACATAATACATCCATCCAGAAAACTTACAACTTTTTGCCTACTGGTCACATGACAGTCTGCCTTAAGCCCAAAATGGGGGACATTTTTCAGAGGGAAACAGCAAACATGTTAGGCAATGGGCTTGGTGCAGGATTGAGATCTGCTCAGCAGTTTGACCCTGCTGCATATCAGAGGAGCCTTCTAAAACATCTTCTAAAGGCAGAAGATGAGACTCGCCCCCAGAGTGCAGGGTGTTTTTCTCAGAGAGGAACAGCAAGTGTGTTAGGCAACAGGCTTGAGGAGGAAGGATCCTTCCTTCTAAAGCTTTTGAAGCTTCAGTAGTGGGGAGTAAGAAGGTTCCTGTTCCCCACTTCCAAAGCTGCAGACTCTTTCATGCCAATTGGCACAAAAGTCTCCAGCTCTGGAAAGGGAGAATAAGAAGGATCCTATTCCTCACTTCTGAAGCTGCAGATGGCAAAACTGCAGATGTGGAGGGCTGACTCTGCTTAGATTATTAAACTGGCTTTATTTGTCCAGAAATTCTGGAATATAGCTTGGAGTATAAAGTTGGCTCACAGACTTGAGACTTGACTTAAAGTATCTTCAAGGACTTGAGACTTGACTTGAGACTTGAGGGTAGGGACTTTAGACTTGGCTTGAGACTTGAATTAAATGACTTAAATACATCACTGCCCTCAGCACAGGTTGAAAGAAGGAAAGACACTGAAAGGAAGGTAATGTCTGTTGACTTTTCTTCAGTTTACTAGCCCAGAGAGGAGGGACAATTGGTGCCCTCATTCACTCCACTTACTGCCATAGTTCCATAAGAGCATGAGGATAACATATTGTCCTTTTCCTCCCAACAAGAATACTCCAGGGGATTCTTCAGATATGCATAACTTCCCAGTGGCCCCATTTTGCTTTTAAATCCACTGGCACAAGGCTATAGATTTTGCTATTATAGGAAATTATAGTTAATCACAATTGTATCATACTTCCTTCCAGACAGCTCGGAACAACATACAAGGGTATCTTTTGAATTCTTGGTTCCAGAGTCCAAAGATTCTGTGATAGGGAGCTGCCTCCATTCTTCGATTTGTGGCCCATCTAATCATACAGCTGCAAGTCCAAACACTCACAAGCATAAGTTATTCTAAAGATAGTTTAGATTTTGTAAATTAATTCCCTAACTATTTACATTCTTATATTTACATGACATTTAGTCAACTTCAAATTGTGAATAGTATAGAAATCTCGCAGTTTTGGAAATATATCTTCAGGATTTTCTGAATGTAATTTTTGGCTGGGGAAATATACCATGTATCTACTCTTGCCTGAGACAAGAGAAACCTGATTTTTTAAAAAATGGGAACATTATTGGTCAGAATCTTGATGACAGCCTGTAACATTCTTCCCCGTTATCCTAATGTAAGCACTTTTGGAGGTACTGTGTGAGGAGATATGCAGTCTCTCCTTGCATAACATCTTTGCCCTGGCCGCACAAGAGTAGTCAGACACCACCCAGATATAACTCCATGCCCCTTACTCACTGATTGGCTACAGGGATGCCGTGCCTGGGGTCCAAGGCTGCTCCTGCATCCCAGCTGTGCAGCAGTAGTTGGATAGTACCAGTGCATCTCTGCAGCCAATTGGGGGGCAAGCTGAGCCTAGGAGACATCCAGCTACATTGGCCAGCCAGGGAAGAAAGAGCAGGCTTTGTCCCCCTCCCACCATTAGCAGCGTAAGTACAATCTTGGCCATTGTGTTTGATTAGATGTCTTTGGCCTAAGCTCTAGAAAATCTACCAGTGCTTTGCAGAACATCTAAGTGTTCTTGTGGGTCAGTAATATCATGTTATATAGTTGTTAGGTATTATTTGAAAATATCTGTGTTCCATCTCCTCATTTCTTCCAATGGTTGACAATTCAGAAATGAGTGATTCTGATCTTACACAATGAGTCTCTGAAATACAGAGTTTTGTCAGGTCTGACTAATTAAATTCCTCATTTTGCAGCATCTTATGTTCTTTGTCAGTAAGTTATCATCTCTACCCAACTGAATATGAAGGAGGACTTTCTAACAATGCAGTAATGTTCTTATTAAAACACTGCTATCTATATAATTACAGTAGGATAAATAGCTCCTTATACCTTTTTCTGCTCAGTCAGCTATTTTTACTGTCTGCAAAAGTACTTGGAAAGTATTTCAGCTAAAATGTGCCTGATGAGGTTCTTAGTAGTATTTCTAAGATGTTAATCCTTCAGTGTGCTGATTTCTAACTTTTGGAAATGTCTGAAATTGAAACCTCCGTAAAGCCGTAGGCATTGGACAGATGTCATTTTTAAATACACAATAAACTGTTGTGCATTACTAGCCAGAACACTTCCCCAGGAGAATGCAAATCACAGTTGGTGTAATTAGTATGTCACATAACAGTTTTCTGTTTCTTTGTTAACTGCATTCCTGCACCATGCAATAGTTGAAATGCTCTGGCTGGTTCCCAAGATGAAAAGAGAATCCATAAAATATACAAATGTAATAAAACATGGTATAAAATTTAAAATAGCTTCAAGAAGTATGATGAACAGCAGGGAGCAACAACACTATAAGGACCTTTTAAAAAGGACTAATAAATCTTTAAGATGCTTTTTAAAAAATGAAAGATTGAAAAGATCTTCAACTGGTGCTGAAAAGTCCTTAATATGGACCCCAAGCATGCCTTTTGTGGGAGGAGTTGTTTGTAGATGGGGGGAACTATGGAAAAAATGCTTCCTAACAGCCATCCACCTTATCTCTATCTGAAAGGATAATCCCCAGAAAGAACAAAGATGATGATCTGAGCATCTGTTTTGGAAAAAGGAACACTGCTAGAAAGCAGGTTTCCTCAATCCCATACCTCAAGACTTTCGCTTCCAAAAGAAAGTAAAAATTATTGTATTCTTTAGCAGGGGAAGAGAAAGTAGAAAACAATCCTGAGAAAATAAGCCAGAGAGTGGGTCTCCTTCTCTAGAATCTCACAGTTAAGGGACGAAAACTCCCAGCCACAATCACTTCCTGCCCAGTCCTCTCTCCCTCTCTCTCTCTCCCTCTCTCTCTCTCTCTCCCTCCCTCCCTCCCCTCCCCTCCCCTCCCCTCCCCTCCTCTTCCCTTCACATTCCCATTCCTTCTCTCCCTTCCACCCTTGCAGCATCACCTCAGTGGCCTTCTGTACTAGAAGCTGTTTTGTGCTTCCATCCTTATTTTATGTGTCAAATATTTGGCTGTTACTGAAATTGAACTCATTCATCTGTACTGAATACAGGATCAAGCAGATGTCAAGCAAAACACTTTGCAAACAGTGAGATGCATCTCAAGCCCATGGATATTTGCATAAGCTTTAAGCAGTGAATAGCTAGAATATAAGCAAACTCACAGAAAGTCATGATTAACGTGAAGATGAGAAATGTGTGGCCCTCTAGATGCTTTATTTCTTCATTAGCTACATTTATGTGTTACCTTTCTTCCAGTGAGCTTAAGGCAGCATGCATGCATCTTCATCTCCTCTTCTGTTTTTACAACAACCCTGTGAAGTAGGTTAGCATATCAGAGAGAGAGAGAAATTGGACCAAGATCACCCAGTGACTTTCATGCGTTGGATGCTTTGGCATGTGGACATCTCAAATCAACACTCAGGGTTCTTGCAAGTTGACCACCCTTGGATTACTTAATTGCTGGTAACCTCCTTCCTCTCCTTAAAATGGCTTAAGCAGTTGCAAAGGGCTGGCAGGCCAAGTCAGTTCTCCTTTGCACGATGGGTGCATTTCCATCGTGAGGTGTGGAGGGCACAACAAGGTTCAGTGTCATCCATAAAAATGGTTGCAGTGGGTTAGTCCCAAGTTTCTAGGAGTGAGACAGCATAGCAAATGGGTTGCTAAAGGTGTGGAGAGTGTTGCCACTCTATCCACAGATGGGACATCTATTTTGTTTTTGTTTTTTTAATTTTATTTATATCCTGCCTTTCTCTCAGAAGTGGACAGCATAGTTTGAATTTGAATTAAATCAAATACAGTAATAAAATAGATAATGCCAAAATTAAAAGGCAATTCAATAAACAACCATTTTAAAACATTAATTTAAAACAGTTAAAAAGGCTGTTAAAATACAATAATGATGGTAAAAATACAGTACACTCCAATTAAAAGTCCTTCTGCAGTGGCCAGTTAACACTCAAAGGCCTACTTTAATAAAGTCTTTGCCTGATGGCAGGAAGAAAGCAGAGGAGGGGCCTAACCTAGCCTGCTGTGGGAGGGAATGCCATAGCCTAAAAGGAGCCACCAAGAAATTTCATCTCTGCATTAGGGCAGTGAAAAGTGTTTGCAAATTTTCTTTGTCCTTGATAATAAAGAATTGACATCTGCCACAAATATCTTCTTCCTTCAGCCAAGCAAAAAGACCAGTGCTGCCTTTATTTATATAAAACATTTTTTTCAGAAAAAAAACTGTGTTTTGTGCAAAGTGTTCTACTTTATGCAAAATATAATAATCTGTGGAAAAAATGTGATAGTGTTATTTTAACAAAACGTTTGGTACACATGAATGGGCCCTAGAATGAATGAAAGAAAGAAGGAAGGAAGGAAGGAAGGAAGGAAGGAAGGAAGGAAGGAAGGAAGGAAGGAAGGAAGGAAGGAAGGAAGGAAATAAATAAATAAATAAATAAATAAATAAAAAAATAAAAAAATATGTGTTTGTGGGGGGAACACTTCAATTTTGCTTAGTGAGGAGAATTCCTCTGAATTCTTCTGTTCTTGTGCATGAGCAAATGTTTGTGTTCTTTGTGCAAATGAAAACTTGCATCCCTTCTTCCCATAAGCACAAGGTGTGTGATTTGCACCAGGTCAATGCCACAATTTATCTGGTTATTCAGATGGTCTTTTAAATTAAAATAGAAGACTAACCTAAGGTCTGTGCCATGGCTGAGAAGAGTGCAGTACGTATTCCTACGGGGCCCATGTTTATGCCCTCAACATACGCTGGCATTGCCCTGAGCACCTGATTTTTAAACGTTATGTGAGTGTGATTTCCTGGTGAAAATCACTCAAAAAAATTGCAGCAAAAGCCCCTGCTCCGCAATGAAAATGCACACAGATGCCCTCCTACACCCCAAATCCGCAGATGGCATCGGGCCTCAATGGTTGCACAAAGTTTAAAAACTGTTTTTAATCCTTTAGAGTTGTTTTAATTTGTCAATGTGTTTGTTTAGCCTTTTAATACTATATTTAAATTATTTTTAACCTGTTAGTAACCTGTTGATACTACCTGTACCCTGAGACCTTTGATATAGGCTGGGATGGAAATAGTTTGATAACAAACAAACAAACCCACCCTTTGTAACTTCTTCATCCTTTCTTCCCCCACAATGGCCAGGATAGGGACAAAAAACAAGATGTCTTAGGGTGCTCTCTGATGAGTGTGGCCCATGGGAAAGAGTTGGAAGGTATTGACTCCTGGCTCCTAAGCCACTGCCCACCAAGTTGTCAAGGCATTTTTCATGGCTGCCTTTGTAAGTGAGACCCCAGTATGGAAAGGTTTCTGAAATGCTGAAAGTCTCACAGTAAAAGTCTTCTAGATTCCAAGAAGAAGAACACAGTTCCAAAGTAAAGGAGAGAGTGGCTTAAAAAGAAAACAAAAGACAGGAGTAAAGATATTAAGCAACAAAGAATTGGAAAGAGTCAGTTATACAAAGAAGTCAAATGAGATGGGTGGAAAGCTAGCAACAGGAGGCTTCTCACCTTGGCAGAACTGCTGTAAGAAGTTAAGAAATTGTGATCTGGCTCTCTCATTTCTGTGCTAAAGAGATGGCTGGAAAGACTGACAGCATGAAACTTGGCTATAGAACGAGAGCATATGGAATACAACTAAAACAGTGGCTGCCTCAAACTCACTTGGGAACCAAGCTGATATTGCTCATACTTGCTGCTTTTCTAGCAGACCCAGAAAAACCACAAAAATGCAAGCATGCCCCAATAATAGTAACTGACTGTATTTCCAAGGACGGGAAATAAAGTTGCAAAGAGTATGCCGCAGGCCCACACACAGCTATGAGACTTTATTAGTATAAGGCTATTTTCCCCTGGAAAAAAAAAACTATTAAAAATATATCATAATCTTCCATTTTGCCCATTTCTCATCATTAAGTTTGCTGTTCTCTCTTTTTGGAAAAACCATTATACTGCATACTTAATAAAGTCACAATGCCTAGGTCAGCTGTCTTGAGTGTAGCTACTCAGTTGGTGTCTGATGTAACTGATCTTGCTGGCTTCTCTAATGAGTAGAAAGTAATACTATTATAAAATTGAAAAATGTAGTCCCACCATCATTAATTCAAAAATAAAAGAAAAAAATGAATTCAAACAAAATTTAGGATAATTTGCAAAAATTTGCAAAACTTTAGGGTCCATTTGCAAGTCTACTTTGAGGACCCTTATTGGAGAAGAATGTTGCCTCATGCTGTTCACAGGTAATGGATATAGCTTTGCTTTTTATTTTATTTTTTTAAAATGCTATTCCCATGCAGAATGGCTATGCTTTACTATACTAGTTCACAAATATGTTTGCTAAGGGAATCAAACTGTACAATCCCATCAGTAGAATACATAGCTGCCATTTTTCTTTCACCATCAACTGTCTAGTAATTTGTAAATCTTATTGGAAACATATGCACCACCCTTCCTCCTCTTTTTCTTTTTGGTGACTGAATAAAGGAGCCCAGTCCAGTAGCACTGGGTATGTACTCAAAGCTGTTCTGCTTTCTTCTGCAATGAAAATGTTTTGTGCCTGCAACATGACTTTACATTTGACAGACAACTACCTTGAGTAGGAAAATATAGGATGATGAATAATGAGTGAGTCCCCTTCCTACAGACAGACAAACACACATACATTTTGATATTGGTGATTTTACCACTTTTGCAAGGATCCTGAGCCCCTGACCACAGTGAATGTGGAGGGGCTAGCTGTATGTTGCTCACTGCAAAAAGATATTAACTCATTGCAAAAATATATTAACTTTCCAGAAAAAGATTGATCTCATAGCTCTGATTTATAAAGCAATGTGTTGGACTAGGCTGCCAGTTACTGCTACTAAGGTGCTAAGAGGAGGCACTTCTCCATGTACTATAGTTGGAAGAAATACATTGAAGAAAGAGAGGGTCTCGTCTGTGGTGGCACGACAACTTTGAAACTTCTTCCCAATAGAAAAGATGGCTGTTGGCTCTGTATTCTTTTTGTTATCATAGTGAAATGTTTCTATTTGTGCAGGAAGGCTAAAGAGATTGTAAAAATCAGATTAAATGCATAATATAATTTTTTTTATCATTATTGTTTTCTGCTTTTATGATCTCTATAGCTCTACTTACTTCTTCTTGTTCTATTGTTGTTATAATTTTCTGTATACCACCCTGGTATTGCTATTGGTAATAAAGCAGCAGCACAGAGTAAAGAATTTTTCAAGCAAGTATGAACTTAGTTTTATGAAAAGCTTCATAATTATCATATCTTTGACTAAAGATACATTATTCTTTTTTTTTCCAGGAGTGCATTATTGATGAGGACTGTGAGGCTGGAAAATATTGTGAATTCTCTGGTTTAGAATACAAGTGTCATGATTGTAAAACTGAACACACAGTGAGCATTGCATTTTTTAAAAAAAGTTCTTACTTTCTTTCAAGCTGTTTTTAATGAGGTAGCCTGAAATTAGTTCATTGATTAAACACTGGGTTCCATCCATTGCATGATGCTTGGAAAATACTAGAAGCAGTTTTTTCAGGGTCTGGATCAATTGAACTTGCATATAATTTACATAAACTTCAAGTAGAATGGGATACTAATTATATGTTTTCTTTATTCCCATTTAATATTTGATTTATTGATTGAAACTCTAGCTTCTGATATTAAATGGTTTAATATCCATTAGCAGGAATGTAAACTCTTTTTATAACTAGGTGATACTTTATATTTCATAGATAGGTTCTTTGGTCTTTCTGATATATCCTAGAGTGCTGTCCAGCCGTTAAAACTAACTGGAACAAGATCAAGGTTCTTAGATCATAGAGGGCATCCCTTCCCAATAATTGTATAATCTCCCATTCTAATTGGCCTCAGCTAATATTAAATGCCTATCTCTCATTCTTCATAGACAAATAGCCCACAAAACCTTGTGTATACATATATCTGTGATCCTAAACATTACACAAGGTATGTTTGCTGCAATAGGCTAATAAAGCGACCTTCAGAAATTCTGAGCAGCATTTTTCCCCAGTGACTTTATTGCTTTCATAGCCGCTGTACCTGCAGCTTTTTCTACTCTGCCACTGTCACTCATGCTGGCATGCTCATGCTGGCGTAGTGCTCCTATATAGTTCTGGCCAAAGTCTTTCTCTCCTGTCCACTCTGACTCCATCAGTCCAGCATGGCATGGGATTCTTCAGAGCTTCCTTCGGAGTATCTGGGGAGGATTGTCCTGCAAGGACATTTTTATGAGAATAGAGTATCAAACCTAAAAGGTAATAGGGAAAAATATTGGCCCCTCTGCATGCATGGAACTGTCTTTGTGGTGCCTCCTCCAAAACCTCCATTTTCTTTAAAGTCTTTGATATAGCCACCTAGTGCCTATGCCCTCTGCAAGCTTACTTTCAGTCAATGTAACCAATAAAATTACGTATTATTCCAGTGGCTATACTTTGTTCCATTTCTCTTGCTGTCTTCTGTTGTCTTCTGGCACTTTGGCTCCTATCTTCCCTTACCATTGGCTATGCTGGCCAGAGCTGATGGGAGCTGCAGTCCAATATGATGGGGAGAGCCACAAGTTGCTTTACTTTGTCATAGATTATAAGATCCACAGGGTAGGGATCTTTCCCAACACTGTTTTTTTTAAAAGCATGTTGTACATGGATGGTGTGTGTGTGTGTGTGTGTGTGTGTGTGTGTGTGTGTGTGTGTCATTGCAAGTATCTATAATGACAGATTGCATCTATGCAGGGAGATGGGATGATTGAAGACTGCTGCTTTTTTTTGTACTCCAACAATGATACTGCTTTTTTTATCATAATCTACATAAAAACTGGTAACTTAATTGTTTGCTTTACCAGCTATAATCAAACTGTATCTTCATGGTCTGTGTTGGTGTGCTTGCTAGGCAGACTGCTAGAAATGATTTCATTTTAAGCCATTATATAATTACTACAGTAGTGGTGGAGTGTGTTTTCATGGCTGAAAGCTTTACAGCAGTGGTTCTCAACCTGTGGGTCCCCAGATGTTTGTGGACTTCAACTCCCAGAAGCCCTGAGCATTGACCATAGTGGCTGGGGCTTCTGGGAGCTGAAGTCCACGAACATCTGGGGACCCACAGGTTGAGAACCACTGCTTTACAGGATTTAGACAAGATTGCTTAATGCAGCTATGTGAAGGTTCTTTGATGTAATCATAACTTAACTGTAACTGGGTTCTCATGATTGTCTTGGTGATGGTCACTGTCCTCTGATGTTTAAGCTTTATCCACATATGTGTGTTCTTCTTTCCCTCTTTCCTATCCCCCACCCCTAAGCATTGTTCCCGAGATGTGGAATGTTGTGGACACCAGCTCTGCGTCTGGGGCAAGTGCATGAAAGCTGCCTCTAGAGGAGAAAATGGAACCATTTGTGAAAGCCAGAATGACTGCAATCCTGGAATGTGTTGTGCATTTTCAAAAGGTTGGTTATGTTGTCATACTTCTGCCATTCAAATTCCTTTGAGAATGTGTGAGAGGTCTCCACCAAGTCACTGCATCAAAGTGTGAGTTTGTATTTTAACTGTGTCAGCTAAGACACAGTGTCTGTAGAGTTGTTGTTAGTAAAGAATATTACAGTGGCTATAGAATACACATGGTATAATTCTTCTGAAATCCCTTGTCAGTGAAAAGCAGTTTCCTTAAACAGAAACTATTTTGTACTTGGAAGATTGTTGATATGGGAAGGTGTGCTAATTGAAGGTAGAATCATAGAGTTGGAAGAGACCACAGGGGCCATCCAGTCCAACCCTCTGCCATGCAGGAACACACATCAAAGCACTCCCAACAGATGGCCATCCAACCTCTGCTTAAAAACCTCCAAAGAAGGAGACTCCACCACACTCCAAGGCAGCATATTCCACTGCCAGACAGCTCTGACTGTCAGGAAGTTCTTCCTGAAGTTCAGGTGGAAGCAATCCATTGCTCCTTGTTCTAGTCTCTGGAGCAGCAGAAAACAAACCCACTCCCTCCTTGTCATGACATCCCTTCAAATATTTAAACATGGCTATCATGGCCCCTCTTAACCTTCTCTTCCGCAGACTGAACATACCAAGCTCCCTAAGATGCTCCTCATACGGCATGGCTTTCAGGCCCTTCACCATTTTGGTCGCCCTCCTCTGGACACACTCCAGATTGTCGATATCCTTCTTGAACTGAAGTGCCCAGAACTGGACACAGTATTCCAAATGAGGTCTAACCAATGCAGAATAGAGTGGTATCATTAGCTCTGTTGATCTAGACACCATGCTCCTATTGCTCCTGTGGTCTGGTTCATATCACATATACAGAGGGTAGCTCAGTTTTGAAGAGCATTAAATTGTTTGATACACTCCTTGCATGGACACTCAAAATGAAACAAACTTGTCAGTCAAAGTGATTTCCTATACAAACTATTAAAATCGATGAGGAATAAAATAGGGATAAAACTGTTCTTGTGAAAAGAAACAAGATAATGACTGTAAAGCACCTTGCAGAGAATAGCTGATGACTATGCTGAGAGAGAGGGGCTTGTCGACAGTTTTCTGCAAATCTCTGTAGATACCATCTGTCTACCATCTGTCTACTTTGAGCAGGAAATGCTGTAGAAGTGTTGAGCTTAGTTGTTGCAGGATGGAGACCTCCAGCCCTCTATTCCTATTGTTGCTCTGGCTGTAGTTTGGGTACTTTCTGGTTTGGTGATGTCTTGAATGGAGGATAACATTAAAAGCCAATTTTAACAAGAGAAAAGAAGATGAATGACACTAGGAAATGCACGTAAGACCAGTGACATTGTTATCATCATGTTTTCTGGCATTATTTTGGACCCATATGTAATTAGTGATACGTTCAGTCAGTCAGTCAGTCAGTCATTTAATTTGTTTGATGCCTTTCTTCCAAAGTGGGATCCAAATCAGCTTCCAGAAAGAGTCAATTTTTAAAAAGTCAAATAATGAAAATTTAAAATCTGCACATAAAGCATCTAAAAGACATAACAAAAGTTTAAAAAGATAAAAGTGTTACAATATAAACTTCCCTGTTTGTTTGTACATTAAAAGCTTGTTTATACAGAAAAGCCTTTGCCTTTATGTTCTGTTCTTGTAACCAAAGTGAATGTTGAGAACTTTTTAAAGGTTGTAGTTAGACCTTATTGCAGAAAAGGACAGCTCTTGGCTTGAAAACACAGGTTTACCTTAAAGAGTTTAAGTACTGTAAGTCTATATATCCTCCCCACGTATCCTGCATTGAAATAGAAGAGTTCAGAAGGACAATTGAGCTTTCTCATATTTGCCTGCAGACCTTCTGTTCCCTGTGTGTACTCCATTACCTGGGGAGAAAGAGCCTTGTTATGACCCTTCAAACAGGCTTCTCAACCTTATTACATGGGAGCTAGAGCCAGATGGAGCCCTTGATCGCTGTCCGTGTGCACATGGATTCATCTGTCAGATTCAGAGGTAAGACTGGGGAATAAGCAGCACCAGCCTATCCCGACTGACCAGAAGTGCTGATTTACTGGTCTGGACCTATTCCGTGTAGGATTTAGTGCTTTGAATTCTGCCTGGAAACTGGCCCCTTTCAATGGGGGAGTTACATGATCTCTGTAACCTGCCCCAGTCAGTGGTGTGGAGACAGTGTTTTGCACCTGCTGAAGTTTCTAAGCAGTACCAAAGGCAGACTCCAATAGAGTGCATTACAGTAATCCAACAGGGATGAAATCAAGGCAGGTGTCACCACAGCCAGATTTGAAGGTGCAGCTGGTGTGGTAGTTGCAACTGGTGCAACTGGTGTGCAGCTGGTGTGGTAGTTTTAGCTATACACACACAATCCTGGCCACTTCTGAAATCTGGGCATCCAGGCTCAAATCTGAGTCTAGGAGTACACCCAAGCTGTGAACCTGAGATTTAAGGGGGAATGTGACCTAATCCAGCACAGGTCCTGCTCCCAGAGCTGCCATCCGAGCGACTAGGAACATGTCTGTTTGGTCTGGATTGAGCTTCAATGAACTTCATCCAGTCCATTACACCAGTTTAGCACCAAAGCATCTTCTTTGGAGGTAGATGGAGAGAGAGAGAGAGAACTGACTGTCATCAGCTTACTGACGACATTGAATCCCCCAATGCTGGGTAACGTCTTCCAGTGGTTTCATGCAGTATTCCTTCTCCCATTGTGTGCTGACTCCGCCAGTACCTACAATTGTAACTTAATAAGGGATAGCGTTACTCCTTTTGCTGCTCTAACTTTAGTTACTTTCAGAGTTGGGCTGTGCCCTCATCAATTGACATGTCTTACTCCTGAGCTGTATCTTTGTACTGCTGCCTGAACAGCTGATCTGATAGAAAATCTGGGTTGATGATACTAATAATTGGAATATGTGCTTTTACCCGCAGTCATAGCAGTGATTCTCTCTGTGAACTATCATTCAACAAGACCCAAAGTGAGAGTGAGAAGCCTTTGACAGAGGATGAAATATCAATTCTGGATTTTGTAACTGAAGACATTCCTGGTGACTATGAAGGAAGACTGATCAAGGAAGTACAGGAGGGTTTGGAGGAAGAAGCAATTGACTCAAGGGAACTGGATATAGCTAGTGATTTGATTTTTGGAGACGAAATCTAAATTAGTGAAGGAAATTAATTTGTCATTCTCACAGATTTAGCAGTCAACATGATTATTGTTTTATATTCCTAAACAAACCACACATGCCACCTTTTCTCTGTGATGGATGGAAGTGCAATAATTGGGAATGTATTTTACGTAGGTATCATCCTCTCTCCTGCATGATCAGATTGTATTTTTTTTTCTTGCAAGGCTCAAACCAAATTCTGCATTGAAACATCAAACATTTGCTTTGGGCTTCTTTCCGAAGGCTGGAATTCTGTATCAAATTAAACTTAATTAATTACAAAACCATGTAACCTGTTCTGGCTCAATCCCACAGAACTTGATGGAAACATTCAGCTGTGCTTTGATGGTTAGAACTGCCATCCTTACTATGGAGCTGATTCTCAGTAAGGTTGGTCGGAGGAGGAATGTGGCAGGAGTGTCAAAGTTGTGACCAAGGCCATTTCCACACTAGACTGTTACAGCACTATTATTCCACTTTCAACATCCTATGGAATCCTGGGGTTTGCAGTTTCGGGAGGGGCAAGCCGGCCCCTCCCAAAACTGCGAACCCCAGGATTCCATAGGATGTTGAAAGTGGAGTAATAGTGCTGTAACAGTCTAATGCAGAAATGGCCTAAGTAATGATTGTGAATATGAAAGAGTTAACTAAGCATAGCTGTTTCATATTATCACTCTTAGTCACTATTTTCACACTATTTCCCTGATTGTAATTCTCCTCTCAACATACTTTTCTGGGCATCAGCTGCACCAGAAGACAGATGACCATTCTGCCAAGGATCAGAGCATGAGCACATGATGTTTCAATGAGGGTTTTTTTTGGGGGGGGGCATTGGACCAGGAGAAGTTACTTGATTAAGCACAAGCTGATGCAGGATTCTGGCCAAATTCTTGAGTTTTAAGCTTGTTAATCAATAGATTAATTTAAGTCTATTTAAGATTATTGGTGATGGTTTGAGCTCACTTTTTCTGTATATATTGTTCTTAGAAAAAAACTCTCAGAGGAAGAACTTCGATTTTTTTTTGGACTGGATATTGTTTTCTAATTACGTATTCTTTTCCCTTAAAATATAATCAGTGGACTTGCAATAAATACCATAGTTGGGTTGTTGTTTTTAAATATGATCTATCGTACTTAAGGCTTTCAAGTGTATATTAACTTGCGTGTTCTTGCCCTTTGGGAAATGCAGGTGGCAGCACAGCATTTAATTTAGGAGGAGGAAAAAGAAACATCTTTCTGACATCTTTCTAACATAAGGGTCCTTCTATGCGGGAAAGAATTTTAGTGATAAGTGATGACAGCAATTCTATATATCAGTGTTTCTCAGGTCTCTTGTATCTTACCTCCTATCAGTCAAAATCTTTAAAAAAACAAACCCTAGGCCCTATTATTACAGAAACAAAAAGGCCCATTGTTTGCAAGAATTGGTAATTACTATGTTTATAGGCATTCTCTTACTGTAGTTATCATTTAGAGCAAGTTTTGAGAGATAACAACAAAGAGCCTACATCATGTTGGTGGAGCGCAAGTCTTGCTACAAGAAGAAGAGGGGAAGCTGTTCCCTCAGTAAGTAACAACAGTAGGAGATTCTGCTGCCCTCGAGTACTGAGGGAAGAAGAGGCAATCTCACCTGTCAGCCCGTAGTGCTTCAGTAGCTGGAGTGGTCCAAGGCACACTCCTGCCTCTAGTCAGTGACTGGAGAGACAGAGCTGTCTGGCAGCCTTCTAGTTGCTTTTGCATGATACAGTGGAGATTTTGCAGAAGGAGGCACTGGATTATCTCTTTCCACAAGGTTCAGAAAAGCACATACACTGGCATAACCCCAGGTATGTCTGCATACATTACCATCAGAATTCTGACCCAAAATTGCAGTAGTTTTGTTCACCCACAAGCAAAAACAGTTATTTCCACAAGTAGTAGAAAACTGTAATAATACGGTTGAGGATAAATGGCAATTGTAAAACACAAAGACTATAAATTAAAAAAAATGCATTCCTAGTAGTGGTGTTGCTGTGATTCAACACTCATATCCTGTCTACACTGCTCATATATCCAACAAGTATACTGGTTGAGAACCACTGTTCTAGATAGGTGTACTGCCTACCTACTCAAAAGCAACTGATTTGTAGAGATCAATATGGTGGAAATGATCCATGTAATGCCTGTTGCCTTTCCTCAGAAGAATTTATTAATAAACCATAAATATAGATCAGAGGTACACATTTCACATCACTAACTGCATTTATGATCCCTGTGGGGTGATGAGAAATGTGGGTGTTAAGTCCAAAAATTCCCAGAATTTTACACCCTTAGCTAGGGCTGCAGGGACTTGTGCTCCTGCAACATCTGGAGGGCCATGTAATTTCCAGAGTTTAGAGTTTACACTATAACTTTTTTAAAAAGGGAGCTGCAAACAATGCTAGGTTCTATAATGGTAAATACACTGAAGTGTAAAGATTAAAGCTTTAAACCCACTGTGTACTAAATCTAGTTTTAGGGGTAATTCTTTAAATGTGCCCCATTAAACAACTAGAGACAATTTTGTGGAGAAGTTTTTAATCTCCAATCAAGGAAATGTGGAGGGAATTCTTTGGAGAAATATTAACAACTAGGAAATCTATCAGCATCTCTCATATCAATCTGTGTTAACTGGGAATAGTTAATTGGCAGATTAAACCTTTAGCAGGTAATCCTGGCATAGATTAGCTTGATGATGATGCTAAGAATAGTTTTCTTATGACCAGATTTTCTGTTCCAGAAAGGGTTGCCAAGTTTTGAGATACCTCCAAATTACTTACCAGTTGAACTCTTTTGAGAGTTGTGAATCCCTCAGAATTTCGAATGCAGCCATCAGGCCTTACCAAACGCCAGGCATCCATCTGTGGAGAAAGCAATGGGGATGGTATTCCTCTTTATCCTCTGTAGCTGCTGAGGCTTGCCCAGAAGCAGCATGACCTTTTTATCTTGCAATGGCTGGGTGTCTCGCATCATCCCAATATAGGTCTAGTGAAATATGTGATTTTGACTGTACAGCTCAAACTTCTCACTTTTGAGAACAGCACAGAATTCTTGCATCCATCCTGCTCACAAGTGCTAACACTAGGAATGCTGAATAGCCAGTGAAAATAGCAGGAACTCCATCTTAGAGGCAATGGTGATTATGCTGAATACTTAATACCAGAGCCCATCTGTTCCACACACACACACAGAGTGTCTCGCCCTGAATACAGATTGGTGCATTGGTACGCAAGCCATCATTAAGCTTTCACTTAGCCTAATCATGTGTTCTAAGGATACTGACATTCCTTGCTACTCTTGGTATTTTAAGAATGTCATTACCTTGCTATAGTGTAACAAAGATCATTATGCCAAGTATATCATTGATCAGGCAACTAAAGACAGAAGAGACAGCACAATAATAGAAGACTATTTGGGGAAGCAAGAAAGGTTGCACTATATGTACTCCTCTCC
This sequence comes from Iguana delicatissima, assembly GCA_948472985.1. Lineage (NCBI taxonomy): Eukaryota > Metazoa > Chordata > Lepidosauria > Squamata > Iguanidae > Iguana > Iguana delicatissima. The sequence continues at coordinate 3,210,907 of CAOKZL010000592.1, forward strand.
ACCTTAATAAGGTGATAAAATGCCTTATGGGCAACATTGTGTTGACATTGAAAATAATTTAATATTACTTTCTAATGTCAGTTTCCTCTATATGAACTGCAACGGGTCACATCCCAGGTGAAAGGCAGTATAAATAATACATAAAGAAATATAAAGAAAAAAGGAAATAAACAAAACAAATGTGAAAGCAGCAAACTAGAGTAGCACGAAGGAGGCTACACATGAATACAACTATAACTGATGGCTGTTTGCACAAGAGTTTGCACTGTAATCCACAAGATTACAGTGTTACTAACGTTTGCCCCTAGAAGTCAACTCTTGAACCAATTCAACTCATTATTCAGGTTTTGAGGTAATGAGGCTTTTCGTCATGGTGTTCTACCACTTTGGTAACAAGAAAAGTGTGGATTTCTCCTCCATAACAAAATATTGTGCTAAAATTACTTGAAATACAAGTTGTTCTTTCACATTTGCTTGGACTCTTCAAGCCAATAAAGGTAAGTAAAAAGACTGACAGTTGCAAAGTTTGAGCTGGTTCTCCTTGGTACCATTGTACTCTTCCAAAAGATATGATGGACATACAAGAAATAGCACAAATCTGCATTTTTCCAAAACCGTTTTGCAGTTCAGTGGTTCTCCCAGCCACCAAATCTATGAAGACTGCTGGTAAAAAACTGTCCTGAAAATACCAGTTGTGATTCCAGCTGCAATATCACTTCTATGTATTTAAAAACTATGGTCATTCTTAGGAGCACAGTGACTGGTAGGACCTGTTATTATCAAACCATCACCTGCTGGACCTGAAATCTTATCTATGCAATTGAATACACACATATAGGATGCCACAGTTCATGGGATAAAATGCCACAGACCTGTGTGCAGATTTCAGGAATCACAAATTTTGACCAGGAAGCTTGAACAAGCAATAGGTAAACATTTTAATTTGGGACACCACAGGCTCTCTGATTTGTCTTTGTTTCAACCTAAAGTGCTACCTCAAGCACTTTGGATAAATCGGAACATTTCTGGATCCTTGAAGACCTTAGCATCACATGGTCTCAACCTAGAGGATAATACATTCATTTAAGAATGGTAACAACAGATTGTTCTAAACTTTCAGCTTGGCTATTGCTTGCTTTTATTTTGAACAAGTGAAGAAGGCAGAAGCCAAAATGTTTCACTAGTTCATATATAAAGCTGTTTGTTAATTACTCTTGTAAGTATATTAAGTGATCAACCACATCCTTCTGGGATCCAGGACAAACTTGTTAGAAGTGCTGTTTGTTTTTAAATTACCTCTCTATACATACACAACATGAACTGTAGATAAAATTATTTCTTCTAAAAGTTGTCTTTTGTTAAACAATATCATTATTTTCAACGTTAAAAGAAACCCAGAGGTATGATTAAAATAGCAACAGAATGAACAAATGTTTTATTGGCGTGTTCATTGTTGTAAACAGCATCTGGCATGGAAAAAGTTTCCCAAAACCTTTAACTGATTGATATAAATTAGATGGTATTTTCAAAACCAAAACAAAAATGAGATAGAACCCCCTATAGAAGTATTTGTAATTGATCTTATAATGTAGCAAAGCAAAATCTTAACTTGTCTAAGCTTTGCAATGAAATCATGTTTACTGCATCGGTCTGTACCACATTCTGAACTACTGGAAAGTTTACTGGGAGGTGTTCGAAGATGTCCAACTTAAAAAAACCCTACATATAAAACTATGAATCAATTCCAGGAAAAATGTATGACTTGCAATGGTACTCAAAATTGCAAACTTGCAAGAGCCCCAAGACAAAAAAATGTACAAAAATAAGTAGCTGACCCAAACAAAACAAAATCCCAAAAAACTCATTAACAAGGGAAAATTACAAATCTAAGTACCCAGCATTGCCAAACATAAAATGAATACAAATTTAAATAGGCAGCTATACTTTTGAATGTACACAGTGAATATTGATATGTGAAAACAAACAACATAGTAAGCTGATGAACTGTAGTGCCACTAACTCAAGGGCAGAGTTGTATTTACACACTTAATGGAACAGGGAAGTTGCCTGTACCCATATCCTAAATAAAAATCAGTTACAACACTTCTGCAAAATGAAACACCACCTGCTGGTATGATAACTTTAGCTAAAAATACTTTTTTCTTCTTCTTCAGATGTCCTGCTTTGTGGAAGAGAAATCCAATGAGATTCAGCTAAAAATTTTAACTTTTCAGGGTTTGCTTTCTGTCAATTTTTCATCACCTTTTCAGTCCATTTCCATTCTCATGCTTCTTAGAAAGCCACTGTCACATTTACTTCAGAAATCTTCCATGAGGTAATGTGTGTATCAGTGAAACAAACAAAAGAATTCATTCATGGCCTTTGCACAGCTTTTATTATCAAGCTATGAATATCCTGTTTGAGGCTAGCTTACTAGCTACTGCTATGTGCACACTGTCCTCGGTTTTTGCTTATTACCCTCCCCGCCCCGTTTTTGTATTCATCTTTTTTTATTTGCACATCCCTTTTCTCTTTACAGTACATTGACTATAGTGCACAACATGATTCCAAGTCAAACAGTGACCTGACTGGGCATTGAGCTTGATTGGGCTGCAGTTTTACCAATCAGTGCTGGTGTCTTCTCTTTACACCTAATGTCCTGCCATAATGGCACTACACAGTAGTAGTGTACCTCTCTCACACTTAAAAAAAATACTTCCCCAGAGAAAATGCTGAAATAAATATCAGTCTTGAGTCAAATCTTTATTTGGCGCTCCGTCCAGATATATTTTTAGTGCTTTTTCTTTACGAGGGGAATAGGTTACACGGTGTCCAGTTTTCTGAAGTCTGCTGCTTTCTTTTTTCATTAACTCATTTCTTTGTTCTTCTGTCAGTTCCACCACTTCTTCAGTTTTATCCCTGATAAACAAACAGAATAAAATTGAAGTTCTATAAGCAGTACCACCCACCAAAACTCCTGTCTCACATACAGGTTTCCATACTTTTATTCTACCTACAAATGAGAACAGAGCCAGAGTTTTATAGAAACATTTCTTCTATATAACTCTGGACACATGATGGTGGCAGAGCTGGATAATATAGACTGCTTTCCAGGTGGTTACTGGAACTGGCAGCTCCAGTGGTAAATCTAGAAACAAGCAGGTAGTGTAGAATGCCAGATGAGAGGTAAATGGAGGCTGTGGCTAAGACACTCCGCAGAGAGGCCCACTTTGAAAAAAAGCCCGGAGCCAATACTAATCTTCCACCAGGAACAGGCTTGAAGTCTACCAGCAAACTAATTATTGACCAGTGTCTGCTGGCAAGAAAAGCCACTAAAGGAGTAACTGTGTGAACCCACTTCAGAGTTTCTAACAAGAAGTGTCTCATTCTAAATGCTGGATAGCAAATGTATGCCAAATACTAAGCAAGATAATTATTGAACATGATGTACTGCAGACTAGAGGAAAACATAGATTGTTGGCAGCGTAGGATCTGGGAAAACAAACAGAGAGGTATGTAACATTTCCACAACTGCAAGGACAGTTTTCAAGCTAGTGCAATTGGGAAAATAAAGGCTACTGCATATACGGTCCCTAAATAAGGACAATAGTTCCCACAAACTTTCTCTTAAGCCCTCCTTCACTGAAAATCAAACCACAGACAAAACACATTCTAAGATACAAGGTTCTAGTATTATCCCATAGATGCCACCATTATAAAATAAGATTAGGAACAAACTTCGGCTTACTCTGAACAGGGTTAACAAGTTCACGCAGAACACCAATCTTAAGCAAAGTGTCCTTAATCCACGGTCCATCCCTGACTGCCTTAAACATCACTCTGGAACTCCAATCTGAAACTTGTTTTTCATACTAAAAATGTACAGTATGGAATTTTAAAAACAACAAAAATGATATACCTATAAAATATCACTGCTCCATCATCACAAATGTAGAGAGGCCATACATTCAGTGTAGAAACCTTAGGATTCCAGTCCAAATCCTGATGGATCTCTAGAACAGAGATCTCACATGGAAACGTTCCTCTGCCCTAGAAAGAACAGAGTGTACTTTAACAAATAAATATGTCTGTATGTACACACACATGCAAACATAGACAGTATGACCTGATCTTACTATACAAGCTCAAATGCAAGCAATGTGAAACCATCAGTGACAGTGCTTATTAATCATCTAGAATGCGGCCTCCACTCATTCTCCTCCTTTCCTCTAAACACACAATTCAGCCTACTGTCAAGAATCAAATCTCTGGCATGGCATTTTGAGCCACCAACAGATAGCTGGGTTGAATCCAGATATATCCATCCATGAATGAAAATTTGCTGAATGGATTCTCATCCAGCAGAGGGCCACAGCAGAGGAAAGAGGTGATTTTAATGGATTCCCTTATGTCCCCCTTAAAAGCATTTTTGAGAGTTAGGCCTTCAGAATAGCAGAAAGTCTTCTCCACTTTAGTGGAGTGTCCTGAGAGTGGAACTTCATCCACTCATGGAAAGATGGGAGAGCAGCCAGTAGCGTTAAAAAAAAAAGAACTTACCTTTGCGAATTCAATATTTTCTAAAGGGATTCCACTAATTTCACTTAGCTGTTAAAACAAAAACAAATGCAGTTTCATACTAGCAAACTAGTTTTTCTATTCATCCTGCTTTACAATATGCAAAGTCCTGTGTAAAAGGAAACTTTCTGATTTATGTGGAATCCTGACAAACCTGGTTTTTATATTTTAAAAATAACAAACTAGCATTGGCAGATATATCCTGGAAAATATGAAAATCAGGATTAAAAGAATTCATGATGTGAACCTGTCAGGCCTTGTGTCTTCCATTTAGCTTCTGCCTTATCTCCTTTTGTTATTACATAGTTTTGCATTTTCAACAAGTAACAACAAAAACAAAACACACAAATACTCATTTTTCATATATTGGATATGGGTTGTAAACACTCAGTAAAATATTAACTGAGAAAATGAAAATCCAGTCCTTAAGGGTAAACATAACTTCCTCAGGAATTGCTATGTCTTGCCCTAAGAGGATGGGAGAAGAAAGAAACACAAGTAAAAGGAATGAGGTCAGCAAAGAATATACTGCAAGCCTGAGGTATATGCCCAGTCACCTTGCCAATGAAATTCACTCACCAAAGCATCTCTTCTTCATTTTCCCATCCCTTAGTCTTGTGCCTTTTAGTTTTACACTTGGGCACAGAGACTAAGTACTGATTTTGTAAGTTGCTCTGGGAACATTTGCTGTTGTTGAAGAATGGGATACTTTGTTAATTGTTATTTAAAATTTTTTTCCTTTAAGACATGTTCAACAGAACAGCCCACCACTAGAATCTGTCTTATCAGGATTCACAAGAGATCAGAACAGGTAAGCTTGGAGACACTCATTTACTAACTTACCTTTTCTTTTAATTCATCGACACTACTACTCTCCAATACTACTTCCTGAAAAGGATCCAACTTCATCTCTGATGGCCTCCACCTTCTTGACAGAACAGCAAGCTGTGACATAGATTTCATTTTTTCTGCCCCTACAAAAAATTGTAGACGTACTGTTAAAGTTAACAGAATGAATACTCATAAACTCAAACATAATTAGTTTTAAACTTAAATTTCCAATTTGAACCTCTAGCTTAAAAGTAAACCTATCATAACTAATCTTGGTATATAAAAATCTTGGTTGTGTAGTAAGGGTGAGAACTGCTCCAAGTACCCAAAACAAACAAACAAAAAAACCCAAGAGATATACTGGAAGAAAATAGGCCACAACTTTATTGCCTACAACTGTTGACTGAGTTGGTATCTGCAATTGGTCTGGATCCAGGAATTGATCAACTCGCCTGCTGACTGATCAGCACAACCATCTGGCCTGTTGTCTGAAACCTTTGGGATGACAGGAGTGGGATCAACCTGGGCGTGCTACCCAGTGTGTTCCCTTGCCATCTGGGGGTGCAGGGAAGGTGTGCACTTCTGAAGGTGGCCATGACCAATTGCCCTGTCACCCTGAGTCGCATAAGGAAACCACTAATGCCAGAGAGACAGTGGTAACTACTATCCTGGATCCAGAACCCATGCCAGCTGCCCCATACAAGTTGAGACAGATTTGACAAGCAATAATGAGCATAATTGTGACATCCACCACTACCAACACAAAAACAGCATTAACAGAAAGAGGTTGGGTGAGTGGGAGGGACGATGGTCCAGAAGAACTGAGCAAGTATCTCAAAGCAGCTAAATATATAGCCCCAGCCCAACCAGAGTGAAGCCTGCATATCCTGGTCATTCCAGCCAGGTTCCCAGCCCAGTACTTCTTCCTTCCAGGAGTGTGGCAAATCACACCAGCCCCTGGGAAGAAGAACTCGGCAGCCTGCCATGAAGGTGGAGGCCGCTGCCACATCGCATCCATCCCAACCCTCAACAAGCCCATGCAGTAAGTTGCATGTCGCAGTAGGTACCTTACTGGCAAGTTACTGAAGGAAACACCTGCTGTTCATTTGTCTTTCTGAACTACCATTATACTTTACAACATAAGAACTGCACATTGTCCTATTAAGGCTGCAATATTATGCTGACTTAGCCGGGAGTAAGCTCTACTGAACTTAGTGGGATTTACTTTTGAATACATATGTATACAATTGGGCTTTTTAAAAAATTACTTTACTTTAGATAAACTAGTCCTCTAGTTTTTAATACAATTTAAATACATTTGTAGCAATTATTATCATTAACTAATGCTAAATCATTAACTGAGCAGTATTATTACCATCAAGTATTTCTAGGAAAACCTCCCAGTTACTTGAAATATTAATATCTTCTTCATAAACATGATAATCCAGAAACACAGTTCCTGGATTTTTCCAGGTTTTCTTTCTTAACCGGAATCTGCAGGAACAAATATAGAAAACATAAATATGTATGCACAAATAATAAATTTAGTCATTACATCTACTCGTAATATTAATGTCGAAGGATCAAGCATCTTGAGTTTATCGTAAGACATGAATTTCATTGTAATGCTCTTTACCTGTCAATGGTCAGATCTAGCCCACACTGCTCCCTGAGCTGAGGAAGTAATTCCTCTTTTGACTGCCGCACAGTCATTCCTTTAGCAAAAACAGAATCTAAAAGAAACTTGCAGGGCTGTGGAAACAAATTTAGTATAATTAAACTTATTAGGAGAAAACAGACAAACAACTATTTCCCTATTTCACACACAGTATGAAACTCTCAAACTAGAGAAGACAGTAGCCTTCTCTAGCTTTCCCCTTCCATTACATTACTTTCATGTCACAAAACTCTATGCAACCCTGACCAAGAGCAATGACACAGTGAGACATGGGTGCTGGGGGAGACACAATGCAATGGCACCGGCCTTCCTCACTGGTATTCCCATGTTTATTAAAACGGCCTTGTCTTGAAACTTGTATCTTGGCTTAATAAGACAGAGATCTGCATGACTCTTTTATCAGAATGCTACAACAATCTTCAAACCTTGCATGTTCTAAGTAACCATAATTTTATGGTAATTGGTAGTTTAACCTTGGCTTCTCTAGCTTTTTTACTTTTTATACAGAAAAACTAATCTGAAAGACAGCTTCAGGAAAATGGATAGGAAAATAGATTATATTACAATTTCTGATTGTAATATAATCACAAATTACGCTGTTTGCAGCCACTACTTGCATTTGCTCCTGAACTGCTCCCACGCTGGAAAACAGATTTCCTTTATTTATATGTTAAACAGATACTTTCCGCTATTATTAACTTCTCTTGGGAGAAACTATTATATCAGCTAACTAATTAAGAGCTGTTGTATCCTTAAATATGTTAATTGCAGAAAACCTCATTTTTTTTCCAAGTTAAATGAATGCATTTTCTGAGCTTTCAATCCTTACTTACCTCAGGATCATTTACCAACAGCTGATACACTTTGACTCTGTATTCTCCCTTCTTCAGCGCTCTCCCAAGCCTAATTGTTATCTTGCGGGGGGAAAATTAAAAAGCCAAAGAATTAGAGGGCAACTCTTTCTAACTGTCAACACAGATGGGTAAGCATCTCAAATAAATACACATATTTTTATGTTTGTGACAGCACTTGAAGGCACAGGAAATGACTGAACTGGAAAAGTGAATAATCATCACTGAGTGGGAAAGGAACAATTATTTCATGTGTGACCGAGAACACATATGATACCAAGAATTCTGGATATGTCCATCTTTTTACAAATTTTAGTCTCACTGAGCATTTCAAGTCAGGATTAAATATCTATGAGATAGAAACAGTAGGATCCAGAAAAGACAAAGTGAAATTCTGCTTGTGTGACCAGACTTTTACTGGTTCCTCACAGCAGCTATAGCTCCTCAAAGCCTTCCCATATGTTAAACCAGCTACTGAGGATCAAAGGCAGGGACAATCAAAGTGCAGCTGACAGGCCACATGCACTCCACATGTATCAATAGTATTTTTTTAAAACCCAATACAGCCAAAAATTATCTCTGGGGTATGGAGGGCATTTCCAATACGCCTAGAACCCTCTGCAGGCCTTCAAGGAGTCAAAACAAAATTTTGTGATTTTTTTTTCAAAAACCGTTTGCCTTAAAATGCTCTAATGTCTTTTGGGACCCAGGATAACCCAGAAACATGCCTCCACGGCCCTTTGAGGACACCTGGGAGCATTTGGGGGCAAGAAAAGTCTCCCCCCAGGAACAGGTGCAAGTGGTATGCCCCCCCCCCAGTTCTTCTGAAGGGTTAATGTAGCTCCCTGGTCTTCTACAGTTGCCCATTCCTGGTCAAGGGAAACTCTGGAATGATGTGATGTGGCACCAGCAGCTGCAACACAACTATGAAGTTGAGAGAAGCCAGCTGAGCTGTCTTTGCAAGTCAAAGTGTCTTTTTCATCCAAACAAGACACCTCTGGCATCCAAGCTACTTCATGTAACAAAGACTGGCCAATCTTTTGTTTAAAGGAAGCTGAACAAGAACGTTTTCCAGTACAATGCTTTTGGATACAGGATTAGTTTGTACATTTCACCCAGAGATCAGCGTGGTCAAACAAAAAGGGTTACAAATCTGTAGTGTTTCATTTATAATATGTATTTTTTAATACAGATACTTACTACATCAGAGGAAAAAAACCTCATTTGCCATATATGAATAAGCCCCTATAGTCTGGGTCTTTTCAGCACTCAGCAGCATATTTGCTAACCTTGTTGTCATCTGAGAAGGATGAAAGTGTTTCATTTAGTCGAACACTCTCAAATTCTTGATTGCTGGCATAAACTCGAAAGACCTTAAACTGAGAAGAAGGAACTCCAACAAATGGCTCCAACTGTTGTTTGAAGGCTGAAAGTGTAATTCTTTTATCAACATGAATCAACAACCCTGGATCAAAGAAAGAAAAAAAGAAAAAGAGAAAGAGGACAATATTTACAGCAGTCACCTATGCTAAGTAAACAACCTTTGTAAGCAGCCCAGTGTGACCCAACCAAAATGTGCTCATAATGACAGCAGTGATGTCTTTCAAAGATTCCTCAAGCCTCTTTTCCATTCAACCCCCATACCTTCACTTTTTCAGAGGGTCCCCCTTCATGTAAGCAACACATACTGAGAGCCCTGTTCCCCATTTCACTTGGCAACCCTATCCACAGGTAGCTTGGATCCAGTATGTCCATGTTCCCACATACTTATCTAGAAGTGTCTTTTTGTTGTGTAAGCTGTATGCTTGTGTTGGTAAACTGAGAAGTTTTGCTGAGGTGTACACACAATTACATTTCTAGATTCAAGTCATACATACATTTTTTCTTCATACATACATTTTTGTCCCTCTCCTGCACCATCTTCAGCAACGTAGGGCTCTGCCTTGAAGTACATATATTGCGTTTCTCCCCTGCTCTTCCCACTTTCATCATATTCACTGTCAGTCCCAGAATCCTCTTCAGCTGTATCCCATGTCTCTTTTTTCCCTTCATTGGCTTTGGATCTCCTGCTGCTTGTTATGCTGTGTGAATCAAGTCCGTTAGCCAAGGGCATAGGGGCATTGTCTACGTTGCACAACGTGTCACTGCTATGGCTGGAACTAAGGATGTCACTGTCCACTGAACTCGTACTTCTGTCATTATTCAGATCAGAATCTGACCGCTCCTCTGACTGGAAATTATCTGGATCGGAAACTTGAATTTGGTTTTCAAGTTCTCGGTTTTCCGTTGACGTTGATGAATCTACCTCATTTGAAGGTGATTCAATGTTTTCGAAGTCACTTGCTTCCATACTCTTGCTGCTGTCCCCGTTATCTCCCTCTTGCTGTTGTTGCTGAAGAGACAAAGTTTTAAGTTTCTCAGTGCTCTCTTCTAAAATAGCTTCTACTGATTTCATATTACCTAAAGGTCCTTTCACTCTTTCACAAATTTCATCTAAATTGCCAGAATCTCCACTGGCTTTCTGGAAAACTGTCCTTCTAATCTGTGTTCCAGGAGACTGTTCTGGTAACGAAACATACAGTCTAATTGTATTTGCATGGCGATCCAGGAGTTTCCACAACTGTGAATCTGGAAATGCCACCTGTCGATCCTGTGATTCTGAACTCTCAATAAACACCTGAAATACAGAAACAGACATCAATACAAAAGAAAACCTCTTTAACTTTTTAAGTGTCTACAGAGTACTCAAGACATGCAAATATAAATAGAAGGTATTTGTCAGTTACATTTTCCTAGAGGACAAGTTTATGATCCAGCTCTCAACATTGCTGAAATTCAGAAAATTGTTATACTCTGCCAATCACTCCATTTTATTATTTCAATTTGTTTTCATAGAAAATCTGAGATAAAAGATATTTTTTTAAAAAATTAAATACAATATTAGCACACACATTCTCAAGAACAAACTGGAATGAAAAATATCTTACTTTATTGCTCCTAAAAAAGCCTTCTGCTTTAAGAGTTTTGTTGGCCACACTGAGAAGACGCAAGTCATTGTAGCAACGTTCCAGCACTACTCGCATTGTTTCAGCAGGCAAACGTACAGTCTAAAATAGAAGAAAGAAATGAGATACACTTCATTTCTGTACACCGCAGGAATCGTGTTCTTGTAACAGGGTGGGAGACAATACCATGGGAGACTAAATAGTCATACTATCCTACAGGATAATGTGATCAATGTACCTTTGAAATTAGATGCTTGAATTCTGTAACTGTCTGGTTCAAATAAGCACGAACACTAATAGGAGGAGCCACAGTTTCTTGCTTTAGGTCAACAACATGAACTTTTACCATGACTTCTGTCAGAATAAGAAAATAAATATGTGAAGATACATAAATTAAAAAGAAGGATAATCTTCAACAGTTGCTCCAGCTGCTTAATAAGTAGCCAATTTAATACCTTTTCAGATAAAATTATTATTGTGTTGTGTGCACTCAAGCAGTTTCTGAGTTATGGTGACTCTAAGATGAACCTATCATAAGGTTTTCTTGGCAAGGTTTGTTCAGAGGGGGCTTGCCCTTGCTTTCCTCTGAGCCTGAAAGGGTGTGAACTGCCTAAAGTCACCCAGTGGGTTTTCATTCCTGAGCAAGTATTGAAACCCTGGTCTTCAGAGTCATGCTCCACACAATAAACCAATACACCATATGGGCTCTCATAATAAAGCACTTAGTGAACGTTTAAAAACCGACTGGAGTTATCTGATTTAGAGATGTCTTGAAAGGAACTTCTGCTTCCTATACATAAGCAGAACAATTTTATAACACACTACGTACCACCAGGTTTGTAACACTGGAAAACCTGATCTGGCCGCTTTGTTTCCAGAAGAAGATCAAACATATATGTTGACTTAACACCTCCAAGCAAGATTCCCATTGGTGTCTCCTCTTCTCCTTCATAGGATCGCTCCAAATAATCATGGAACTCATCATATTTAACGAGACGGCAGCAGTTCAGAGGAACTGCCTCTTCTAAATCCATTATCTAAAACCAATGCAGAGATGAAGAATAATTTTTCCAGATGCTTGTAATCTGTAATCAGAACTCACCAAGTTAAATTAGAACTAATAGGGCTATTACTTCAACTTCTGCAGTTTGAGTAAGCAATTCTAGGTACCTTGTCTCCTTGTTAAACAAAATAAAACTGAATAACATCTGAAGAAGATTGTGCATACTTTCAGATATGTAAAAACAGCAATACTGGGATCCCCACCATAAGAAGTAGTTGGGAAAATTTTCAAAGTTTCTACTGTTTAAAATTTAGACTTGTGCGTTTTCTCATTCAGAAAGTGTGTTGCAAGGTAGCTGAGTTGGTGTCTCCAATTATGCAAATATTTTTATCATTACATTTACAGTAGTTTATTCAGGATAACACCCATTTATTTCTCACCTCAGACAGGTGATAATTTTAAAAAGATTATGGCCTACATAAAAAGCGCCTGGTTCATGTGCGCAAAGCACTTCCACGACTAAATGGGGTTTGTCAACAAATTCCTCTCCCTTGCCTACATAGCATTTTGCTATTGAATATTTTCTATCCTTAGACTGTCATGAGTTCCAAAAGAAGAGAACAGAAAGGGCAGACTAAACCTTACTCACTGGACTCACATGCTGTTTGTGACATATGCTGGCATAAAGTCCTCTTAGACCAGCATGTCCACTTTTTTACTGGAAGGCCACAGCCAATCAGTGACAAGGGATGGAGGGACCGAGGGTGCCCTTTGGCTACAGCTGTTCAGGTAGAAACAATGAAAAATCACTGCCTTCCTGGACCTTCATCAGGTACGCTGGAGGTCCAGGAAGATGACAGTATTCCTTTTTCCTGGACTGCTGTGTATAGCCATATAATGCCTTGAAGTCTGGCTACTGACTGCCCATGAAGGAATAAGGTGTGCCATGGTGTCATCAAGCTACATTATTTAGTTGGAAGTCCAGAAGTGCAGCAGAAGCTTCTAGAACACCGGTCAAAATTTGTGTACTGCCAACTCTCAGACAAAATCTTGGCCACAGAGACTAGCAATTGCAGCTCTTGGGAGCCTGGCCAATGTGTACTGATTCACACAAAGTACCTTGTTATTTTACCTTATAAGCTATCTCTACAGCTTCTTTCAGAGTCTTGTCTTTGTGAACTTCTAGTTTATTCTCCATCATTATTTGTTTCACTGGATGCATACAGAATAGTTTTATCTATGAAGTCATAAATAAAAGTGAGAAAGTCAAACAGTATTTAAAAAAAAATACTAAAAAGACCCAAATATCAACTAAAACAGAGTTTCTGCACAAATATTTTGGACAGAACAGAACAACCATTTACAATAAAAACAAAATAAAACTAAAGAATAGTAAATTACATCTTATGCTTTATATACGTCAAGGATTTCAGATATTTCACAATCTACCAATACAAATGTTGTATCAATGAAAAACTTTACAAAAGTGATTCTAGAGAAATCAGAACTACGTTCTTTTATCTAGGTTTTAATCATATGATTTTACAAATGTATATTTTACAGTTGGTACATCAGAACTCCAGTGGCTCAAGCCAACATAATATAGTGGACAAAGGCAGGATGCTAGCAGAGTTCTGATGGTTTTTGCCAGCTGTGTAAGTGGTAGCACATTTGTTTTTGTAGACATGCTACTCTAATGCTATGCTACTGCTTGTGTAACTAGATGTGTCCATTCCAACAAAGTTTGCATCGGCCCTCATTTAGATATCAAGGCTAGAATCAAGTGGGTACACTATGGTAGCAGAACATGGACAGGTTGCTTACCTGTAACTGCAGTGCTTTGAGTGGTCATCTGTGCACTCACACAAACGGGTAGTCTGCACCTGCGCAGAGCAGCCTTTGGAACATTCTAGAGCTCTAGGCCTAGCTTTTTGGTGGGAACCCCACCCCGTTCCCCTGAGACTATATATGGCCCCTGGGGCCATTGCCACTTGTTCTTTGGACCGCCGCAGCATCCTTGGAACAATGGACATGACATGACATACAGCAGGAAGGAAGGGCGGGGTTGTGAGTGCACAGATGATCACTCAAAGAACTCTAGTTACAGGTAAGCAACTTGTCCTTCTTCTATGTGGTCTCTGTGACTCACACAAGTGGGAGACTAGCAAGCTGTACATCAGGAGGAGGGAATGTCCTGCACATTAAAACAGAACCCAGCATATATCTAGCAAAGCAATCCAAGAACACAGGCTAGGCAGGGGTACAAAGAACACAGTAGTTTACTTGCACAAGGTCAAACTAGTCATACAATAAATCAGTTATGTGAACTCAGTGAACCACAGAAAACAGTACAGCTCTACCAAACTTTGTCTCATTAGAAAAGCTTTGGTCAACTCTAAATGTAGTGGGTTGTGACCAAGTAGCAGCTCTACAAATGTTGTGAAGGGGAACTCTGCTAAGGAATGCTGCAGAAACTGATAAAGCTCTGATGGCATGCCTTCTTAACTGAACTGGGGGATCCTTCCCAGCAAGTTCATAACAAAGTCTTATTGTAGAAGCCACCCACCTAGAGAATGTTTGGGAAGAAACAGGGAGCCCTTTTTTAGTTGAAGAATAACAAAGGAATAGTCTTGGAGAGTTCCTGTATTCAGTGGTGCGCTGAACACAGAAAGTAAGCACATGCCTGACATATAGGGCATGCAAAATTCTTTTCAAGTCTTGAAGTGGGGTCTCAAAATAAAAGCAAGGAGAACAATGTCCTGGCTGAGATGAAAGGCCGACACAAATTTAGGCTGGAAGGAAACATCAGGCCAGAGAACCACTCGATCTCGATGAAAATACGGGTAGGGATGGTCCACTTGAAGAGCACAAAGCTCGGAGGCCCTCCTGGCTGACGTTATGGTGACCAGAAATGCAGTCTTCCAGGAAAGCAGTCTGACATCACAGTCAGCCATGGGTTCGAAAGGATGCTTGGATAACTGAGACAAAACAAGAGATAAGTTCCAGCCTGGCGTCGGTGAGGAGACGGGGGGATGGAAGTGCTTATATCCCTGCAGGTACTTATGTACCAGCAGGTCTGCAAAACATGATGATCTTCCTTTCTGTTGAAGTCGTGAAGAGATTACTGCCAAGTAACATCAGATTGAAGCCAGAAAAAGGCCAATGTTGGAAAGAGAAGAGAAGAACTTGAGGAGGTGGACGGTAATTGATGTTAAGACCTCAATGTCAAAGAAAGTCCAGGAATTTTCTATATTTGTAGTTGTATGATTGAACCATCGATGGTTTATAGGCAGCATCAATCACGTTGGATGGAAGGTGGCAAGGAAGCTAGCGAAGTAGATTCCATGCTGTTAGTCTGAGACTATTGATGTCTGGGTGATGAAGCCTGCCACTGTTCAAAGTCAAAAGGTTCAGTTTGTGTGGCAGTCTCAGATACCGGCGCCTTGACATTACCAACAACAGGGCGAACCATGACTGCCGACGCCACCATGATGTTACTAGAACCCCAGAAGCTCTGTCCTGTTGCATATTTTCAAGCACCCTCGTGATCATCGGAAATGGTGGAAACAGATAGAGATTTGGTCCCGCCCAACTGAAAGTGAACACGTCTCCGACACAGTGTTTGTCAGTTGGATCTCTTGAGCAAAACAGAGCACACGGTCTGTTTGATATCGACATGAACATATCTATTGCTCGTGTAGTCCAACAATAGTACTTTCTTGTTCAACTGCCATTTGTGGTATGACAAAGGAGTTCTGCTCAAGGCATCTGCTACAATATTCTGCTTTCCTGGCAGGTGAAGGGCAATTGGAGTGATGCTTTGAGAAAGGCACCAATTCCACAGTCGAAGAGTCAGATCCAACAGAGTCCTCGACTTCGTACCACCTTGCTTGTTGATGTAGTACGCAACAGTGGTATTGTCCATGAGGATCTGGATGGAATGACCTGTCAAGACATCTTTGAAAGCTTGGAGGGCTTTGAAGACTGCTAGGAACTCCAAAACATTTATGTGAAGCAGCTTCTCACTGACAATGAAGGAGCGGATTGATGGAACAGAGAACCTGCCAATAGATGCCAATCTTTCTTCCACCACGATAAGGCTCGAAAGATTTGTCTCGGTATCAAGAGTCGACATTGAGGGCTATTGATGAACAAGTTGAAAGAATTCAGGAACCAGTGCTGAAGCAGTCTCATATGGAGCTTGGGGACCACCACTGTAGTTGAGGCCATCAAGCCGAGAAGCACCTTGATCGACCAGGCGGTAGCCCTGCGGTTCCTCTGCAGTGATGTGAAGTGCCCTATCCTTTGGCAGGAAGGCCCTCTGATGGATGGAATCTAAAACCACTCTGATGAACTGAAGTCTTTGGACAGGTCAGAGATCAGACTTGTCCAAGTTAACTGTTAGACCCAGGTCTTGAAGGAGACGCAAGGCAATACTGACATTCCGAAGAAGTCGACAACAGGACTGTGCAAAAATCAACCAGTTACTGATGTAAGGGAAGAGGACAATTCCTCGATGTCGAAAGGCTGCTGCTACAACTGTCATACATTTGGTGAAGACTCGAGGGGGCTGTGCTGAGGCCAAAGAGAAGAACACGAAACTAATATGCATGTTTCCCGATGGCAAAGGGAAGGAAGCATCTGTGATCTGGGCGAATCACCACATGGAAATATGTGTCTTTCAAATCGAGAGTCACAAATCAATGTCCTTTCCGTAGAAATGGGAGAATAGACTTCAAGGTGACCATCTCGAACCGATGTGGATGAATGTAGCGATTGATGCATCAGAGATCCAGAATGGGTTGGACACCTCCATCTTCTTTGGAGATAAAACTATTGAGTAGAGCTCAGAATGGAATTCACTCTATCACACCTTTGTCAAGAAGGATGTGTATTTCATCGTGAAGGGGACTCAATGGTTGAATCACGCGCACACGGCCCAACAGTGGAAGTTTGGCAAACTCGATTGCGTAACCCTTCACTATATTGAGCACCCACGAGTCTGTCATGATCGAGGTCCAAGCGCTCAGATGATCTTTCAGTTTCGAGCTAAAGAAAAGGCCTGGTGATGGCAATCTCTTCGACATTGACATCGAGGGCATGGTTGTTGATGTTGACATTGATGTTGAGGTCATTTTGGTGTTGATGTCGACGGACATGGTGTCAGCGGTATCGTCTGGATGAAATGGAAACAATCTTGTAGCAGTGTCGAGTGAGGCTGAGGAACCATCCTGGAAGGAATCAAACTCACTGTTCGGATGAATCCAACTTTTTGAATTGGGTCTTGGGCTGTCGTATAGGTAGCCTCCATGATTGCTGATGGGAGGAAGAAGCCTGAGAAGAACATTGTGATGTATAAGGACTGTATTGTCATTGAGGAGCGGAGCGGTATTAACAGTATTTGTACTTGTATGTAGATTGCTGGGGTTGCACTCCCTATTTCTTTACACTGGATTGCATTTTATGGGTATGCTCCAGCTTCTCATTTGTGGAAGTGTTAAAAAGTCTAGCGGAATCAAAGGGTAAGTCATTGTCCAAGGATTGGGAGGATTGTGAAAGGCCAGATGAATGCAGGCAAGAATACCACTGAAGTGCCACAGCCAAGGTGAAGGCTTTCAACGTGCAGTCAACAATGAGTCCAGCTGTTGTAATCTGTTGATTACTCAGATGCTTTGCCTCTTGAAGAAAAACCTCAGCCACCCTCTTCTGGTTATCAGGTAACTTGCCAACAAAGACCCCCATGTTGTCCCACAAGAACTGGTTGCCATTCATGCAGCATAGCTGATCTTAAATATGAGAGTGGCATTAGAGTAACTCTTTCTTCCAATAGAATTGAGTTTCTTCCCTTTGTCTGGTGGACTGATATGAAGGCCCTGCGAGGTTTTGGACTGGGCAGCATTGACTATCACAGAGTTAGGCTTCAGATGACTTTGAAGCCATTCCTCCTTAGTGTGATAGATGATGGCTCTGAGGTCAATGAGTGACTGATTGTGTCAAAGTTAGGGACCCGGGCGGTGAGCCAGCCCGGAGCAGGGAGTGAGAGAGATAGCAGAGTCAAGCCGGAACGTGTCAAAGCAGGGAATTAACCACAGAAAGTCCATTTACCAAAGCCAGAACAACAAGCAAAGCCAAAGTCCAAAATCCAGGGGTCAGGAGCTGAGAGTTCAATCTAAGATATCAGGAGCCGGGTGCTGGAAGCAAGGAACAGGCAAGGAGAGCACTTGTTGAAGGTTTGCCACAAGCAAAGGAAAGCTTCCAAGCAGGCAGGTAATATAGCCCAAGGCACAGGTGTGGCCAGTCACCGCGTCTTAAACTTAATCAAGGAAGCCTCCTTTTGCTCAGCTCTCTTAAGTCTCCGCTTGATTGTGTGCTGATTGGAGCAGGTTCAGAAGTATCTTCGGGATCACTGCCGGATCCCTGTTCCTCTAAAGGAGCAGGCAGAGGAACATCTGAGCCTGCTTGGTCCACGGCAGAAGGGGGAGCTCTTGAGCTGCAGGACTCATCTCCAGCCTGAGCAACAGGGACCAACAGCTGTTGCTCATCAGCAGCAGCTTCGCCAGGAGCTTCAACTATCATAGATTGTGCCAGAAACAGAAACAGCGATTGATCAGACCAGCTTGCAAACATCCCCATCAGCTGAAAGACAAGCGGAGGCGGATATGCCCCAACCAGCTCCAGAGGGAGAGGGAACCAGCAGTGATTTGAAGGAATTATAGTCACCTGTGCCCCTCAGCCTCCAATGATGGAGGAGGCTGAAACGAACAGCTCAGAGGGAAGCTGCATGGGCTAGATTAAGGAAACAATGACAAGTAACATCTGTTTTCAGTGGCTATTTAAGCCTGTCAGTATGGCTTGCTGTTTGTTTGTTGCAAATTACTGCGCAAGCCTCTCAACCCTTGTGCTCTGACTCCATCGACCCCTCTAGACAGATTTTCAGCTTCCTGGACCTTTTGGATTAGACCTTGGCTTGGCTTGGCTCGGCTCGGCTCAGTGTTTCCATTAGTTGTTTCTGTTGGACACTCCCCGTTGCCTCTTCTTCCTTCTGGGGCAAGTACCTTCGCTTCCCCTTCTTTGCTGGCAGAGAGGCACAGATAGTGAGTTGGACTCTGACACTTAGTGTCAATCATCTTATACAGGGAGTCCAGTCTTTTAGCAGTGGCTGCCACTGAAGAAGGAGAAGCCCAAGCCTTGACATGTAGGAGATAAAGGAGAAGTGGAATAGCCGAAATGGAAGGAGCCTGCTCTTGAGGCTGATGGTAGACCAGGTCACCAATGGATTCCTTTGACACCTTGGTAGTGAAGTTGAGATTCTTGGACATACAAGTGACCAAGTCTGAGAAGGCACAAGAATCACTGGAAGGGGAAATTGGTTCCCCTTGTAAGACCGATGAGTCAGGTCATCAGCACTACGGGTAGACGACTCGCTTGACCCAGAAGAGGATGTCGAAGAGGAGCGTCGAGAGCCTCGGGCGAACAGGTTCAAGGAACATCAGACTGTATCTCTGCTGTGGTTCTCGAAGTTGATGCTGGTGGCCGATTGGTCACAACCTCAGAATGATGGCCGGACCGCTTACACTTAGGTGACAGAGAGCGCCTTGACTGTGGATGAGAACACACTGAGGGGGTGCGACAATGGCAAGAAGACAGATCATATGGATGCCATCTTTTCCACCTATGATGAGGACTATAATGTTCCTCTGACGAATACAATGCCAAAGAACCCAAGGGTGAATAATAATAGTAGGTTCTTTGGTGTGTATGTCTTGATCTATGTGAACGACAGAAGTGACTCAATGATCACAAATGAGATCGTGATTGAGATCTGATATGCCAACGGTCTCGATGACAGGAATCTTGATGTTGATGACAGATCTCAAGCGGGATCTGGATCAAGATCGCTATCGATGTGATCTCAATCTCACACCACGTAAACAGTGAGGTTGAGAGGTAGGTGCAGACCGAGCTGGTTCCTTCCAGGACCTAGGTGGGGATGAAGGCTGAATGTCTGGAGAAGTTAGTTGTTCCAAGGTAACTTCCACAGTGGTAACCTGGAGAGGAACCTCTTGTCGAGCCAGCATGGCTTCAAGGATTTCTCCTTCCAAAATAAAAGGAGAGGCAGACCTAGATGGAGTGTGCCTTGGTTGGTCAAGCAAGGCCGCATCTAACTGTAGCTCTTGCTGAATGAGGATCATAGATGGTGGAGTGGATGCAAAAGGAATCATTACCATCGAATAATGTTGAATGGGGGTTGATTCTCTGGAGCTGGAATCCTTCAACTTTTTATTCCATCTCACTCTTCCATATCAAGCGGTCTGGTGTAGGTGGTGCTGGCTCAGAGGTCGAGGTTGGAGGCCTAGTTGGTGCTGAGGTATGGTCTTTAGCCGGGAGAGTCAAAGCTGTCCGGTCTCAATGTTTCTCTTTCAACAATTTAGTTGTCGATTTCTTCATGGAGATACTCCACTGAGTGTTTTAGCGATCTCTTCAACGATGGCTTTGATGAAGTTGGGTCAGGCTGTGAAGTTGCCTTAGATGTTGAAAGCGAGGTCAAGGGCTGGAGGGCATTTTCATACAGGAGGTACGGAAGTCTCACCTCCCGATTCCGTCTGGTCTGTGGCCTAACAATAGGTACAGGCCGAAACGTTATACCCCCTGCCTAGACAGACCAAGCACCTTGAGTGACCATCGCAATTGGGAATCTTTGTGTCGCAAGTTCGACAGCGTTTAAAGAAGACTGTCGATGCCATAAATCAAGGGCAAGTTCAGAAGCAAAGTCAAGTAACATAGCCAAAGTCAAACAAACCGAGAAGACGA
This sequence comes from Iguana delicatissima, assembly GCA_948472985.1. Classification (NCBI taxonomy): domain Eukaryota; kingdom Metazoa; phylum Chordata; class Lepidosauria; order Squamata; family Iguanidae; genus Iguana; species Iguana delicatissima. Next base: position 3,231,661 of record CAOKZL010000592.1, read on the forward strand.
AAGTATCAAACTCTATGAATGCTCCGAAAACACGCTGACACAGTGGAAAGGAAAAGAACAAGTGGCAAAGGCACCAGGGGCCTTAGAGAACCTAAGGGGAAAGGGGAGGGTTCTCGCCAAAAAGCTAGGCTTAGAGGTCTAGAATGTTCTGGAGCCTGCTCTGCACAGGTGCAGACAACACATTTGTGTGAGTCAAAGAGACCACGAACAAGAAATAAGAATCAAGCAGGTACACTATGGTAGCAGGACATCCACAATGCTAGCATTGTAAATTTTTACCTGGGTTGCACAGTGCTGCAAAGAAAGGAAGACAGATTCTTTTTGGTCGTTATCTGGAAAAGAAGGCTGCTGACTCCAACCTACCTTTCCAGTGCTGGCTTTCTGCAAAGTCCTTAGATGTTAAATCGCTTTGGAAACATGGCTTGCAAAATTGCCTGGGTTATTAAAATGGGCAATTTAGAAATCACCCTTCTCAGGGTGTTTTCCCAAGGTAATCCCCACAGAAGAGTGGCACTGGAGAAACAGGCTGCTTCTTTTCTAGATGACAATCATGAAGAATCTGCTTTTCTTTCTTTGCAGCACTGCATCATGGTGAATGTTCCATGTATGAGCTACCACATCATACTTCATAAGGAGAAGTACTAGACAGGTCCAGTTGGATACATTCCTGTATCACTAGTGGTTAATTCTACAATTGGATCTCTGGTATCAATGACAGAATACCATCTGTTTCACCTATTCCAAAGACCTCGACACTTGTCAAAGCTGTAAGTAAGAAGGAGCAACATAATCCAATGTTGAAAGCTGATGGAATCAAAGAAGAACCTTTAGGGTAAATAGTGTTTGTTGTATTGAGCCATGTATCCTTGATATCACTTGTGTACAGCAAAGGTTGGGTCCAGAGACTGGTCTCTATTCTCCTCTTTTGTTATTTTGTTTTGTTTGTTATTTTGTTTCATTCCTAACTGGAATCCTTGGGAAACTTCAAATTTCTGTTGAGAATTCTAAAGATATGCCTGGTCTAATGGGTGCCTGGAGTTTAGTCTTCTGCACAGCCTTAGAAGAAGTTGAAGAAATTTGGTTTGAAGTTGCATACACTGTGGTATCAATGAGAATAGTTACAAAGATTATAGCGGTCTGGAGCAACTGTCTTGAGCAATTTTAGCAGTGAAGGTGGCTGTTTTATTGGCACATTCAAAGTGGTCTTTAGCCTGGAAGCCCTATTACAACAAGCTTGGAGGAGTGTGGGTTGGTGCGTGTTGTAGAGACACAGGGAGACTGAATAACTGCCAATGTTTGCAAGAATCAACCATGTGTTCTTCTCTAAGATACAAAAAGCACTGGATGTGATCATATGTTTGAAGAATCCCACTGCAATACATGTTTTGAAAAAGGTCTGTGGTGCCATGGGCTCATAAATAGGTGGGAACCAATGGATCCAATGAAAAAAAGATCCACCACTGACAGAAAGAAACAGAAACAAAAATGAAAATGGAAAAAAAAACCAAGCAAGAAAAAGAGGAAAGAAGCCCAGGAAACCAAGAAGAAAAACCTAATGAAAATCACTGAAGCCCACTTTCATGCAACTGCTGCAGTAGAAGAAAAGGGAGCGAGTGGGAATTGTGCAACAATATGTGTAGGATGCAGAGGGGGCTTATTAGGAAAAGACAGCTTGGCTTTGTAAGTTTCCAAAAATGCATAGTGCAGGCTCATGTGCTTCAACTATCACAGTTCCCTTGTTCAGATAACTGTAGCTTTCTTAACCATGACGGGCATGTGAGTGCAGGAGAGAAGAAGAGAATATGTTTCAGGGGAGCGCAACTATTAGTAATAATCTGCTAGCACAATGAGTTGAGAATAGGCAGACAATTCTGACAACAAACGGCTATGATATAACTTATCGAAATAAATTATATCTTTTTAGTTTAAAGAAATACTATAGTATACACAAAAATATCTCTCCATTTTATGCTGAGCAAAAATTCTGCTGAGATGAAACATGCCAGAACAAACCTTGCAGGTATTGCGCTCTATTTCCCGTTGCCTCTTTTCTTGTTCTTCTTGCTCCTTTTCTTTTTCTACCAGTCTTTTAATATGCTCTGGATATTCATTCACTTCTAGGAACTCTATCAATAGAAATAGTTTTTAAAAAAGAATATATGCTTCTTTTCTGAAATATTCAGTACCCTTATTAATTTATAAATTATTCTTTTACTAAAAGAGCTCTGAGCACTTGCATATGGTTCTCCTGAAGCTACTTAGACAAGATAGCACTCACATATACAGCCTCAGCAGCAGGGTTGTGTTATATGGCTAGATCATTTCTTGAGATTTAGTATCAATAGTTAGTCTGTACTTTGATCTGCTGCATCATTCATTAAAGATTGTTAAAAAACCTTAAAAGATAATGACTCTGCATAGAACTGGATGTGCAAGCTAAAGTACTTGTGTACATAAACACAATGCACTGAAAAATAATAAATGCTTTAATTTAACATCCAGAAAAGTTAATTCACCATTGTACATATTGCATTATTCTTCCATTCTATTTCTCCCCCAAAAGCAGAATTTTATCTTGGTTCACACATGAGCTTGATTTTTTTTAAATAATGCTGTTGTATTTTAAAAGCATGATGAAATTGTGAACTATGAAAACATGTACTTACTTGCATTTCTCATTGTATCCTTCAGTCTATATATAAGCATATATGCATTTGTAGAGCTATTGGGAAAATTATTTTTGAAACACAGTCAGTATCTGCATCTTGATGCCAAAATAAAACATATCTGTATAACATTACCAAATTAAACTTGTATATATTAACTACATCTTAATCATAAAAACACTTCAAGGTTCATTGCCAAAAGATCTGTAACTAGCAATGCAAAAGTACTTCAATGCAAAAGTATTTAAGTGGAACTCAAGACTGTGTTAAAAAGACTTGCAAAATTAAAAAGAAATCCTCTTTGTTCTAGCTAGAAATTATCTAGGGATTAAATCATTTGGTGGCACATAACTCTCTAATTTAATGAGAAACCATTTATCCATCACTCTGAATACAATACCCCATTCAGTAAAGGTGTTGAGTTAATCATCTGGACAATATTATACACTACAGAACATTTTAAAGTTCCCTAACCTTGCAAAAGCACTGGAATAGTATCCTCTGCTTCCAGATGTTCCACCATACGTTTTCTTTATGTCTTCATGAGTTATCTAATTTGAAGATTAAGAAAACAAAAACTTTGTCATCACTTTATACGTATATCACAGACATAAATATCAGAAAGTATGCACATGAACCAAAACTATGTCTGTATTTGTGGAGTCTTCCTTTGAATATGAACCTGCATGTGAAAGATGAAGTGAGAACTCTATACCCTGCACAGCACATGCACTGCTGAACAAGTTCTTAGATTTAGCCACTCCCACAGTTTTCCCACTTGGGTCTCAGCTTTATACTACATTCACATACCTTCTTCCTCTTTTTAATTCTTTTTTAACAGTTGGCATTTCATACCAAAGGAGTATGTTCACCTCTGATTGGCTGCTGGGTCTCAAGGGGGGTGCCTTTTAGGTCTTATTTTTTAAAAAAAAATTGTTTGCATTTTTTTGCCAACTTTTGCATACTTCTCAGAATGCCAGCACCATATTTTTGTTCATGGGTTGTGCCCTGCCCCAAAAAATCGTAACAACTTGGAAAATGAATTAGCTCATACTATATGTGATGAAACTTACCTTGCTAACATGTTGATCATTGAAACTGTACCACTGGTCATCACTAAAAGATTTAATGCATGCATAATAATGGCCACCAGCTGCACTTCCCGAATGGACCATAACAGAAAACAGTTCATACAGTAATGAATTCTGTGGAATGGGGAAACAAACCAATATATTGTTCAGAAAGCTTATGGTTACATGTCTCTGTATCATTTTCCATTATTATAGACCACAAAATTTTAAAATTACACAAAAGCATTTTCATCATTGTGAGGAAGAAGACTGGCAGCTTTTCACAGCAACTGTGTATCATGAAGTATCAACATTTAGAATTTCACATTACATAGCTATCCCAAATAGCCCCCTTCACTGTGGCCTAAATACAACAGCCACAGCTACTGGAGACTGACTGAATAAACAGCTGAACAGAATGTGAGAATAAGAATACTTCAGCAATGAATTTCCAAAACTTCTTAAAAATTTAAAATTTCTAGTAAAAGGCGAAAGATTTATACGATCTGAAGAGAAACCTATAAGGTATTAAGTTGGATCAGACTATTTTGCTCAATCTGAAGGGAATTGACAACTCATTATAGTATTTTACAGAAAGGCGCCCAGCCAGTTGTTGACAATTTTTATGAACACATAATGCAATTTTCAGGCTAACCACCAATTTTATGAAAGTGGGGCGGGGGGAGAAGGCCTGCGTGTATGCCTTATCTGGGCATGCGTTTTCCCCCTCCCATCCACCTGACTATCGCACAGGCACCTCAAAGGCAGTGCCCCTGAGCAAAACACAAGTGAACTGGGGAGGAGAAGGCACACAGTTGCCCCCACTGATTCACTTGTCTATTGCCCAGGCATCTTGAAGGCAGTGCGCGCAGGTGAAACACATGTGCATGGGGAGGAAGGTAGGCATGCATGCATGCCTTCTCTAGGCATGTGGCTGCCCCCTCCTGTTCGCCTGTCTATTGTCTGGGAATCTGGAAGGAAGGCAACACACCCTAGCAAAATGCAAGTGAATGGCAGGGGGAGCCCTGGAAGGGAATGGGAGGGGGAGGGCTCCTTTGGAGGGGGAGTTATTTGCTTTTTTTTTTTAACTTTTGCGAAGGTTCTGCACCTGGAACCCTTGCAAAAGTCAAGGGGCCACTGTATCAAGGGGCCACTGTATTTGGCAATGTGGAATTCCATCAATACAGCTTGAATTTCAAAATGTTTCAAATCCTGATGTAGCAAAGATCACAATCATTGTGTCTTTAAGACACAGCAAGCAGCTATAAAATTACTGTCATAACATACCTTCTCACTGGCAACTTTAGAAATCCTTTCAACAGTACTATTGCTTTCAAGACATATTCCTTCATCAACTCCATCATCATTAGAAAAATCATTGCTCATCTGATCACTGTGACAACTGCCTTCATTCTCTGCTCCACTGTCAGTACAACTCTCTGTTTGAGGAGACTTCTTAAAATAAGCGATAAAAATTAGTTTTAGGAATTACTAAGGACTTGCCCATCATGTGAAATATTTGCAATGTTTAAGATACAGTGAACTTTGCTTACTCATACATTACTAAACAAATGCTGTTGTGTTTCAGCATAAAGAATTCCCAATCCCATTTAAGTATGGGTTCATGCTCCTTGGGATTCAAGAGTGCCATTCCTGAGATCTGCCTTCATTAATGAAGAATTACATGCAGAAAAGACAGGAAGTGGACATTTCAGGGAACTGACCATTTGCATGCTTCTCAACGTTAATTCCAATAGCGTCTTGACCTAACTGCACACACCACCATATGTAGAAAAATGAGAAAAGAAAGAGGGCTATATAGAGACTTGTTGGAACCTTGTACAGACAGAAATTAGATCTGTGCTCCAATTAGATCTGGCTCTGTACTGTCCAATTGTAAAGTAACATTTCACATTTCAATTTACATAGCCAGAGTATGTAAAAAATTAAACAAGCAAGACTACACAGATTCCTTTTAAGCCCAGGAGTAGGAAGAAAGCAGATTATAATCTCCTGTTAGAATTCTGGATAGTTCTGCAGTGGTTGCTTATTCCAAATTATTTTACAATAACAAACAGCTACTATTAAAACAGGCCAGGAGTGAATTTGTGTGTGAATTATGAAACTCATTCTTGGGATGAGCATGGGCATTCTGTTCTTCACTTCTAAGTATATGTCTACATGTCTGAACCATGAACCACTATTTTATACCTGATTCTTTCTGGTAGACCTCATTATTCCAGTAAAACAAAGCAGAATTCACAATCCTGGATTTGCCCATTCCTGGTTCAGTACCTACTGATCTTCCTTTGTTTCTATCTTCTACAAACATTTTTTAAAAATAAGTAACATGGTTTTCTACAAGTAAAAAAGGTCTTTACCCCTGTTTTGGAGGCTGCAAAGTAACGAAGTAAACAAACATGTTGCAAATCTAGAAAAAATACCATGTTGTTTCGACTACTTGCACTGGGAAAGTCACAGCCCAAAAAGCTCACAATGTGGAACACCAACACTGAGATACTACTATTACCTCAAGAGAATCTAAATCACAAGAAGTCACAGATTTAGATGTTCAAAAATGAGCATCCTCAGGTGTCACAGCAGGGAGTAAGAGATTTATGATTAAGAAAAACTTTAAAAGACCCAGAAAACAAGAACAAATTCAAACTGATATGTGCATGATAACCTTGCCAACGAAGTTACATTTGAAGAGATATTAAAGATTATTCTTTTAAAATAAATAAATAAAAACAACAAAACCCAGCACATTCATAATTACCTCATCTTCAATATCAATGAATGAGCCCATGTCTAGCTCTTCAGGAAATGTCATGCGATCATTAAGTTTTATCCTGTGCATGGTGGTATAATCAAAGTCAAATCTCTTTAGCTGCAAGGTCAGCAGATATGGAAAATGTAAGAACCGTAAGCCCTGGAAAAGATAAAGGCAACCCCATAGATAATGATGAACTCCATTCTGATGCTACAGGTACAGTCATTTCATAGATAGGTCAAAAGTTTGTTTACCTTTCTGGCATCACATTTCTTCTTACACCTTTCACAGAAATACTGATTAGGGCCATCAAGGATCTCAGGTTGAATGAAAGCATGTAGCGCTTCCTCCTAATTAAATAAAAAGGGTATTTTAAATACTGACAAAACACGGATTATACATACAATCTCAAACAGCACAGGTTAAACCAAAATATCTTGAATTCTATAAGCCAAAGAAAATACTAAAAAATGCACAGAGAATGGATCATGCAGGGGAAAGTTGCCTTTTTTTTTTGGCATTTTGCCTTAGGTAAGCAGCTAAATCATGATCAACAACACATTGGAGTTTACCATGTGGTTGATGGTTCCATCAGGATTAGATTTTGTGAACAACCTCAAGCAAAATCAGTCTGTTATCTTGCACATCACATTAAGTCATGGGGTACAGTCAGTCACAAAGGTAAATTAGTTTCAAATCCTCACCCTTTTGATGATGGCATTGTCCCTTCAGGAACAAATGCAAAACTAGAGATAGGATATGGTTTAAAAGATACAGTTCTGCTCTATTTCCCCTGGAGGGCACCATCATAGCAGTTTGAAAATACTATGTTTTCAGGTTGGCACCTGGGTCATATGTGTGCATAAGTCTCATTAAACACAACATGCACATTTCAATGTACAAAATGCCAAGAGCATGGCTGTGTTACTTCAAGCCTTTTTAAAAACACATATGTATGTGCCACAGATGCGGCTGCATTGTCCTGGGTTTATCTCTTCCCAGTTAAGCTTTAATGAGGGCTACCAGTTCTGCACTTTCTCCACAATAGGGCAATTACACCTCAATCTTTTCTTAAGAGGTGATGCTACAGAATGAGTCCTCTAAAGGGGAGAATAACAATTTACAGAATTTACAGTTAGTAGTCAAATCTGATCAGTGATTCATGAAGAAACACAAAGGGTAGAATCTTCTGAGGACAGAGAATTCTTACCTACACATTTGTAATTCCCTTTTTGGTAAGTTATGTCTAAAGTCTGAAATTCAGAAAGTCTGCTTCAGCTATCACTAGTTAAGCTATAAGAAGTACATGCTATAGTTGCACTTTCACATTCAAACAATGTACTTTTCTGTACTTTCCCTTCAGAGGAAGACCATTTCTCCTCCATTATAAATTGACCCCTTAGAGTTTGAGCTTTCTCATTCCTGTACTAGATCACATGCTGCCTAGCATTTTATTAAAAATAGACAAAATTGTGTCAAGAGATGGGCTATTTTCAGCAATCTTAAAAGCATAGGTATTGCAAATTGATTATGTGTCCACTTCTTCATAAAGCATTCTAGAAGCCTGTGGACTTTAACCACCACTGTCTGGTCATAAATATCCTCTTCTTAGACAACATCCATGAGCTGGTGGTGGCTGTGCAACAGTGGGCACTCTGTGTGAAACTGACTGACACTTCTTTTCAAAGTCTGGGTATCCTATGCCAAGGGAAGTGTGACTCTGCTGGATCTCTCTGATCTCTCCCTGATCTCTCACTAGCCTTGATTACCTTCTTGGTAAGCCAGGCAAAAGCTGGAGGGACAGAGCTGCAGTGGTTTTCTTATCCGCAGCAGTACTTCCAAAAGACTGGAATCTGGAATAACTACTTTGTCCTACAGCACCCATAAAGTTCCATTTTATTTGCTATATTTTCCAATATATAGAAGAATCCCATATGAAATCAGTATTAGTACACTGATAGCACCTGGAAGTATTTCTGTTTCAACATTTGAGCCACTGAAAGCAGCTCAAATGTTGAAATCTGCAATGAGTTAGATAGGGGTTAAAAAACCACCATAGACCTCGGGCTGAAAAAGTCAAGATAGAAGGTTCTTCTGCTTAGGAAAATTAGGTACAGCCTACTTTGGATGGGACTGCATTCCCTCCAATGAATCATATGATCAGTGTGCATTCCTACGTCCAGCTTTGTCACTAAAGGCTCGCATAACTTAATGACCTAGAGAACCTTTGATCACTTTAGGCAGGTACACAAAAGAGATAAGGACAGGCTTAGTACAGCTATTCAGATTCTGGCATCTTCCACTTCCTGTTTTTTTTTAAATCTGGATTACTATTATTTTGTTTCAGAATGATGCAAGACTATCATATATAGCAACTTGACTTTTACTCTGCCAAATGATTTCTACGTACACTTAGGACCTTAAGTTAGAAAGGAGTTTTAAAAAACGGCAGAATACAGATCATTTCCACACAACAGATCCAGGAATGCAGTGTAGGAATATGCCAAGCAACATCCCTCTTACAACACAGTGGCAAAGCCTTTTCATGACACAGCCTCCTACTCCTTTCACCTGCTTCAGATTCTGTTTTTTGCAGCAGGTGAACAAAGCTGATCTATGTTTGGAAATACCCCCAATAAACACCAATAAGCAAGAAATAAACTGATATGTGAAAGGACAGAAGCAACTTGTCTCAGTTTGGGCAAGTTTGGGCATTTTCAGATGTCTATGATAATGATAAAAAGTGAGGCAGCAGTAGAAGCAGAAACTGCCTATAGAGCAGTGGTTCTCAACCTGTGGGTCCCCAGATGTTTGTGAACTTCAGCTCCCAGAAGCCCTGAGCATTGACCATAGTGGCTGGGCCTTCTGGGAGCTGAAGTCCACGAACATCTGGGGACCCACAGGTTGAGAACCACTGCTATAGAGGATTACTCAGAAAATGAAGCTGTTCAGAGAGTCCCATGAAGAAAAAATATTTAATGTCTTGGGGCCCCCCTCAAGATCTTCTGAAAATTAGTGCTTTCTCTGTCTTGTACATTAGCTTTGTAAGAAATGTTAAAAAGTGAGCACTGTATATTTTTCAATTTCCCCAGAAATTTCCATTCTTTCTAGAAAAAAATAATCCCCATTACAAAATTTTCGGAAATTTTATACCTCTAGACTGCAAATTACTTCTAATGAGGAATGCACCTGCTGGTATATTAACTGAGGCCCTTTCTGCAGCTTACTGGATCCTGGCGGTGTGGTATCCCACAGGGATCTTGATAGAGCCTCTCCTGGGAGGAGAACACGATGGGAGTGCTCCCCTTTGCACCGGTTAACTCCATGAATGGAGGAAGCACAATGGTGTTGGCTCTTTCTTCTACAGTGCAGCTGGGCACTGTCCAGGACCTTCACACCTAAGGTAGCGAGATCGCTGGTCATTGACAGGTAAAACCCACCAATGATTTACTGTTTCATTGTGCTGCCTGGGGACAAGAGTATGGGACCTGGACAATATCATACATAAACATTGTCTGGGCCTGTCCTTCTCCCATCCCCAGTGCGGGATGGCGACGTTCTGCAGAAAGGGCCTGAGATTGATCAGGAAGAGTGTATTTTGCCGGGACTAGTTTCCAGTCCATTCCAGTTAAAGGTTTCAGTGTTTACCTCCAAAAGTATTCCCAGCCTGAACTTCAGTTATGGGCACAAAGTCTGGCCCCATGTCAACGTGAACCTACATCCATACCCTCCGTCTCCAAGAGCCCCCATCTCTAAGTAAGACAAGGGAGAGTGCAGGGAAAGGATATTTTATCTGTTGTATTATCCCACCTCTGGGACTTTTTACCCATGGAATATTGCCAGGGCCCCATAATGATGTCATTTTGGCACCAGGCAAAGAGCTTTTTATTTCCTGTAGGCTCTTCAAATGGACTTTAAAAGATTTGCACCTTTGAATGTCTATGCTACTTTTAATTGTTTTTTATGTTTTGACTGCAATTGCATTTTGCAATATTGATCACTCTGGCTTAGGTTCAATGGTATACTTTAGCCAGAAAACTGCCTGTGGAATAGATCACCTCATACCTGCTCTATTGCTTAACTACCAGGTACAAGGGGTGAAAGGATGAGAAAAATCCACTGCATGTGCAGCAGCCTGTTCAGTCTGGATTTCAGCCTTTACTTGTACTGTCCTAAAAACAGATGTTGAAAGATGCTGCAGAAAGTCTTCAATAAAATATTAAACTACACTGTCTCTGGCATGAGACTTGAGTTATTATCTCAAACACTGTGCAGCTGTGGCATGTTTTGAGCATACCAAGGATAGGCCCCTGGAAATGTATGGAACAAAAAGTAAAGAGAGTTCCATTTCCTTCTGAGTGCATTATCCCATTTCTCTCTTCTCACAACAGTATTTTCAGACACGTAAAAGTTCAAATAATAATATACAAAATAATGTGACAAATCAGCTGGAGATTTGTTAGGCTTTTTGAAGCCACTTGGGACTTCCACATAAAGGTTTTTAAAAAATCCCACCAAGACATTTGACCCAGTTAGTTTGAATACTAAACAGAAGATGGGGCTCCATGAACTCATAAAACAATTTCACAAATAGGCCTTGCCATGTTATATGACTAATCTGAAAGACAGATAGAGTCATTTTTTTAAAAAAAAAGTCCTAAAAGTCCATTTCTTTCACGGTCAAAAGTTGTTCCCTGATGATGTCTATATAAATAACAGGGGGCTTAGTTGGGCAGTTGACTCACCAATTGCAAAATGACTCGTACACAGCTTATAAGATTACTATCTAAAGCATGTTGTTTGTTGCATCCCACTTGGGAAGGAGATCAAGGATATGGGAAGGTCTTCAAAAAGCCTCCAATTCATCCCTTCTCCTTCCATTTCTGAGAGCTCAGAGAAGCACTAAGAACAAACAGAACAGAAGTTTTACAGCCCTGGCTTTTCCACATGAAGAAAAATTCTGTCACTGACAAGATATGAAATTATTTACAAAAAGACTGTCCACTACACTACAATGGCTCACCAAGGGGTGGGAGGAAATTCAGACACACTACAGAGTGAAATGAAGTATCATACTTCTTTATTTCACTTTATTGCACTTTTCCCCTGCTCTTTTTTTAAAAAATAAAGAAAATGACAGAATACTTTGGCTAAATACTATAGAAGTCTAAATAATCTCTTTGTTAATTACAAAACAACACTTATATCAGAAAAGCAATTACTGAAAACTGTTACATGGATGACAGTTTCAGTAGTTAGACTCTATCATATATGAAGGAGCCATCCAAAGCAAGCATGCACACTTCTGAAAGAAACTGTAAAATTTTAGACAAATATTGTCCTAGGAAACTACTGCTGGCTAGAATTGTTATAAAGTCTATACCAAAACATTCCTGAGGCATAATACTTTCTATCAATCCCTCACTATTATGTTGAAAGCCATGCAACAAAAAATGTTGCATCTCTTTCACTAACAAATAAATGGCATGGGAATGACTGACAAAAGCGATCATGTAAAATTTATGTAGACTTTGTGTGATGTGCAAGTCAACAAGGAACCATACTATCCTATATTTATATACAGAGATAAACAAAAAGAAGGGATGTTCCTATGGATCTTTAAAAACTAAATGAAAAATCATGAATGGTAATGTATTATTTAATGACTTTATTGCTTTCCGAAGTAGAAATGATGGCTAAAAATAATTAACATAATGACATTTTGATAGTTCAGGTTTTTTTTAAGTGTTGTATATTGACTTTTAAGTATTTTATTAAATTTTTCATTCTGATTTCTCTGTAATAGATTTCTGTGTAATCTATATAAGGTTGCTTTTGTCTTATAAAAGTTTCCAGTAGAGTGAATGTTATTTCCCCTAAAACATTTCTCTTCAAAATATTTATATTTCTTTGCTAGGTATTTAGTTTCTCATGTCATTGTTCAACACAAGGGGAGTAATCCAGATCAGTAATATAAGTAGATACTTGAAAACTAATTCATTTCACTAAATATCAATGGTACCAACTCTAGCTAATTTGAATCAAGTCCTCTACCTTTCTAGCCAGTGATAAGGACCATAACAGGGCTGACTTTTAAGGAGATAGATCTAGAACTGTCTTATTAGCCTAAATCTAAGCTAGAAACTTTCCACAAATTATCATTTCCGATAATATCAACATACAGAAGATTACTAATAGTTGTTTAGGACTTTCACTGAACTGTACAGTTTTAATGACATTTTTACAAAAGCATGGAGAAGTTTTGAATAACTTCTGATTACATCAGCAAAGTAAAACTTCTGCACAGATGCACTTTCCTAATTTTATAATAAAAAATCCATAAACAATTGTTGCATCACCTTTTAAATACAAACCCTAAGAACACAACATTCTGACATACATTGTTTGGGATAGTGGTTATTTACTCAGAACAGGCACACAATTCATGCACATGGAACAACATTTTGTAAGACTTCAAATGTACAGATGGGTAGGGTAACTGTTGACAAATGTTCCCACCGGATTTAAAAGAGGATGGCATCAATTATGATCAAATCTAAGTTGCTATAAAAATTGGTTATCTTCAGACATCTCTGTACTATGTTACCTGAATGCTTAGTCAGAGGCAAGATAGAAGAGATACACAAGGCTGGTACGATAGTCTGAGTCTAAAGTACTTAACCAGTTTGTGCAGACATGCACTGAAACCGTTACGTGTAAAGCACTTCATCTGCACTTTTCTTTTATGGTACTCAAAACAGAATATGTTAAGGTTCCTCAGCCAGTCTTTCATTTGAGAAGATTCAAACCTGCCTAATCTCAACAAGGCTATTAACCTCAGGTCCTGTACTTAATTTCTGAAAAACTTCCAAAGGGAGTTTTCCAAATTCATCAAGCTTTTTCAGAAAACTTTAAAGAAGAGAACAGACTGTTGAAAATGCCTATTCCACTCTATCACTGGAAAACGTGAATTACGGTTAAGAAGTCTGTGTCAGGTTTACATTCATAGCTTATGGCTTCCCATACTGGAAGTCAGTTTCATTTTATACTGGAAGTTGTGATTGCAATATATTGGAACAGTGTTAGAATCAAGGTTTCCATAATACAGCTACTAAGCAATGCACAGCCTGCAGTTCAGATATTGACTATCTTTGCTAAAATAGCTGACATACATAGAAGTTTCATTTTTAAAAAAGGTAAACAGTAATATCTTATCTTGTTCACAGTGAAGCAGATGCAGATTACAGCCTACTTTAACAACAGAACTCCATGGATTCAATGGCCTAAATATAACTGTAGTCTCGACTACAACAGGTATATTAAAGCAATGAGATTATACAGAAGTTTAATTGATCAATAACTGATTCAGTGGTTACTTTAGCTGACACTAAGTATTAGGCCAATATAATTTTTTCCTGGCTACGAATCAGAGGCATTGTGATCCACTCCCTGAGACTCCCTTCCAGATTTATATTTGTAATCAAGTTTTGATTAATTATTAATAACCCAACAAAGTATTACTTTCTTCTTATAAAGTATGAATAATTTTTAAAAATTGCTCTCCCACCTGGCCTTGAATGGAATACAAACGAAGCCATAATTTCAAACACAAATGACACTAAATATGTATTGTGATATGAAACAAAATAAGGAAATCAAAATAATGACATAAAATATTCTTCAAATTAGAAACAGATATGGCAATACAAAGTTGAAGTCCTAATACTTGAAGCTAAAGGGATTTAATCTTATTTATTTGAAGAATAAGCAGTAAGGTAATGGATGTCTTAAACCTATACATTTTATTAAAAATTCCCACTTAAAATACTATTACAAGCACAAATGCAAAATGTTCATAGTCCAGGACTGCATGTACTGACAACACTGGCTTTTTTGGTAAGTCAGACAATGATATATTGTTGATAATATCCATTCTGCAATGTTTTGAAGAAATGGTAAACCACTTACCTCTAACTAGAATTTTTTGAAGGTAGTATCCTCTTTAGATTCCCTATTTTGGGTAGTGCCGCCTGTGGCAAGTCCCCTCAGGAACTGACCAGCAAGAATGAAAGAAGTTTCACAATCCCTTCTACAAGCCCTATTAGCGCATGTGTTGTTCTCATTATATCACTGATATGAGCTCTAAGTCAAATCCTTAATTATTCTTATCAAGGAAGGATCAATGGAGGATACTACCTTCAGAGAATTCCACTTAGAAACAGGCGATTTTTCCCTTCTCCAAAAGCAAGTATCCTCCATAGTTCCCAACTGTTGAAAGCTAACCTCTAAAACATCTTTTGCCACAGAAGAATCAATTTGCAATCCAATGTGGGAAAAAGTATAAGATAGCTCAGACAAATGGAGCATCAACAATTTCCAACGTAACAGTATTATCAGTAATCTAGTATATGATAAATTTGATTCTTTTCAGATATCCATAACAGAAACAGGTAACACTCTAACTAAACAGGATGAAGAGTTTGATATTTGTGCAAGTTTCCAGTAAAAATATATGCAAAAATATATATTCTGTGATGTTTAATTGAACTGCTCCTTTATCCTATTCTATGAGCAAGAGATTTCATGACAATCAACATTATTGTACATTTTCTTAAAAAATCAAGAGGCAAAGAATGTATTCCATTACTATCTCCCATTAT